>SDVV010019273.1:0-13570 GCA_016164225.1 Gammarus roeselii | reverse complement strand
CACAAGCGATGAAGACAGTGTGAATATTCCATTGCCCCCCTCGACTCTCCCACCGCCAGCCAGTTGGAAGTGGAGGTGGAGTTTCTACAGCTTTGCAGTTACTGTGTCAGCAATAGAAGAAGAAGTAGCAGCGAAACAGAGGATATTACAGCTGTGACTTCCTAGAAAAGCAGTAACTGCTATTGTGAAAAGTGACTTTACCAAGATAAAAAGTAGCGGCATAGCAGTGAACACTACAGTAGATGGATGAACACCTGCTACTTCTACCACGAATGACTTCTGTCCAACAATCGCTTGCAAAAATGAACCCCATGCAACGACAAATGATTACAATACATAAACGTCCGTCCACATCTCTCTACGTACAATGCATCAGTTGTGTGTTGGTTTAGTACACTTCAACAAAAGGCCTCACAATTGTGTCTGCATCAAATCAGAAATCCTCCCTTGTAGCTGCACATTTACACGGGCTGTTTGTAGTGCCTGACTTTTTAAATAATAAACTACAAAATTCAAAAGCCTAATATAAATTTGACATCTATTTTGATGCGAAAGTAGGAAACAACGATCGTAATTTAACCGCAAAATATAGACATGGCCGCCTGAGTTAATAACCTCATATTGAACTTTGCACGAAAATGTTTCCCTAGAATTATAAATTTTGCCTAAAGTCAAACTGATATTGAAAAGGGATAGTTTGATTAAATTTCAGTTACATCAATAATCTGTGGTAATTCTCCTGCGATCAACACTTAACTAATCAAGTAAGATTGAAGTTACTCATAAAAATATAAGGCATGCAGCCCCATCATGTCTGAATATAAATTAATTCATTCATTCCTATTCACCTTTGTTGGGTTTTGCATCATCAATGACCATCACACTGTGTCCACGTTTATGGTAGCCTTGCAAGTTCTTTCAAATACATACTAGAGCCTAAAAGCTGAACCAATTGGAATACTCAGAGGGTTCCGATATCCGCGAGGACATCCACGTCTTGTCGCAGACAATGTATCAATCAATGCAATGGTATTCAAGTGATAGCACTACCGAACATTCCGTGAGGCCGATACTGCAGTAACTAATCACAGTATTGCGTTTAACTAATCCCATTACTGTGATTAGATAACTGATCCTAGTATTGTGTCGACACTCCTGTAACAAATAACAGTATCGCGTTTAACTTACCCCATTACTGTGATTATATAACTAATCCTAGTATTGTTTCGACACTCTTGTAACAAATAACAGTATTGCGTTTAACTAATCCTATTACTGTGATTAGATAACCAATCATAGATTTGTGTCGGTACTCCAATAACTATCCACTATTCTCTCAAGCAGGGAACCGATGATAATTAGCTAAGTGCTGCAGTAGTCTGTCTTAACAAACTTTCTAGCACTCATTGAACAGCTGCACTACAAAGGCAGTGTTCGGTTTGTTATGGATCCTGACGACAGCTACTCACAAATAACGGCTGCGGCCGATGATGGAGATATGCTGCAGTAGATGGCGCTCGGGTCTGCCTGAGTGTCTTGGTAGGCGAGTAGACGAAATTGCATCTGGGAAAGAGTCGGGCGATTGACATTTTCTCGCTTGTTTTTTTGACAATATTTTCATTTATTTTACTAATATTAACGTCGGCCGGCACGAATTTTTAGTAATATTTTTCGGTATTACTAATGTTACAAAATTCCAATTGATTTCATTGCCCGAGAACTGTTATTTAGGTCGACCGGATGAAAACACAAAATATGGAACAGCTGACAGTAAAGTGGGGTCCTTCTCTAAAGGAAATTCATAATTCAACGTCTAGTATTCACGTCTTGTCTGCAAAAAATTACGCATGACATTTTTTTCCAATATCCTATCTTCTAGACTATTGATTCTTAAATATACTATCTCTTTAAAAGCCTTTTATTGATGTGACCTGTTTAAAGACAGACCCAAAGCAGTATAGTTTATACCTGTCAAGTAAAAGTTGTTTCTCTCCTTCAACATACAAACAACACTGGTTATTTCAGTCTTCTCACACGTCACCAAGCAAATTATTTCGACCGGTCTGACAGTATCGTCAGTCGATCCCGTGAACATCGCCAGTTCCTATCTTTGTTGCCTGGCGCATCGATGATCAATGCTTAACGTCGAAGTCATTGTGTTTTCCATCGCTGAACCTAACACCGAAGACATCCGGTGGCTAATATCATCGCTCAAGGTCGGTCTTCATCAAAAGGAATGGGACGATATCATACGGAAACACGAAATATGTCTGGCGTCGCAAAATGCTTCCTTAGCGGGCATTAGTGACATCGAATAGAAGTTCGTATCGTGACGTTAAATTGATAACCGGCGATTTCACAGAAGGAAAATACCGAACATCGTCTTAACGGTGCGAGCGACGCTCGCTGGAGACCGTCGCTGGCAGAACTCTGATTAAGAGGAGAGAAAACGACCAGCGCCACTTCCCTCCTATATTCCAGGATTTGTTCAGAGCAACAAACAAAATAAATATTTCTTATACACAAACGATGTTTCTAGGCCATTTGACTTTGTTTTTTGATGTGGTCTTCGTTCGGGAGGCACAGTACAAAAATATATATTTTCATTACTGGTTGATGATGACATCGATTGATGATCCAATGGCACCCGTTTTTTAGCGTAATGTAGTGCTATCTTAATCACTCTTAATCCCTATTAAATCACAACGCATAAACTCAACACTGATCTTATGTTATTTTTTACGCTAATCATCAGTTATAGTGTGACTTTGCAGATGATTAACGCTTGAGACCAATAGAGGGTAATGGATTTCAATCGAATGATCTTGCGACTAATGCGTCTGAAAGTGCATCGTTTCTTCAATGGTATTTGAAGACATATAATAAGTTTTTCTGGTACTCCGTCAATCGAATTACTCGCCTTTGTCAATGTATCGATTAGCACTCCTGTAAAGCGAAAAGAAAACGGTTAAACAGACTGCATTTTTATTCGACCCCCTAATAATCACTAACTATGAAGAGTACTCAACATGCGCATGCTGTGGAACCGTTCGACATTATGACGTTTTGTTCTGCTCACCCCAGTCAGGACGATGACTGTTCTTCCCGCAACGCAAGGCTCAGAATAATTTAATGTCGGCATTGTTTGTCGATGTCTCTCTGGTCTGCAGAGGTACCGATCAAAAGATTTCCTGTGTGTTTCCTGAAACCTTCCGGGAGCCGAAACAATATTCTAATTTCACCGCTGCTACCGGCGTTTACAGAAACTGGATTAGGCTGGTCCAATCCATGATATTTTTATGCATCAATCATTGTTGAAGATAGCGCATCGAAAGGTTTGATTCAACGCTCACAGCATCAACTTCGAGATTTGAATTAGCTGCAGAATGACCTTTTTGAATGAAAACTCGCTCATGTCTACCGCGCAGCGTCGAAGAAAGGAAACATTATCAAATTCAATCGGTTGCGCTGTGCTCAACCCAGAATTCAATAATATTGAACCGTACTCTCATGTATAGAAGCCCCGTTCCTAAGAAACGACAACAATTGTGCGAGAATAAATCGTTGTACGATGATCGATTTCCAATGATGTTGTTGTGGGCCCGTAACTATACAAAGGAGCACTATTGTCTAATTATTTTACCTGCACTAAAACCCACAAACACAGTGGTCGCAACCACATAGTGTCCCTTTTAGGGATGTAGTACCTTGCACTGTGGCCAAATTATTTTCCTTCAACTAACTTTAAGTAAACAAGACTGACAAAAAATCTTCTTCTTATAATTGTCGGAATTTCAGTAGCACGGACAAAAAAAATGAGAGCTAGAAATCCACGACTACTAATTGGTTATTTTTATAGATGATAGATTGCTAATCTTATATATTAAGTAAATATGGTTACTGTAGGCTTCCAGCTAGCCTCTTTTAATTTAGGGCGTGCTATATACACTTGGAAATATAAACTAATTCATTAATTGTATCGGGAATAATTAATGCCTGATTCACCCAGGGCCTGAAAGTTATGAAAATGATAATTGATGCTTTTATACTTGCTCCACTATACTGCCTGTGCTTCTGAATAGGATTAGGGATCAAAGATCAGGCTGACAATGGTTCTGCAGCATTACTTTATTAAAATATACAGAATTGACTAACTATTTAATTCTCTTTGAAGGCTTGTCTTTCTTTTATTCCTGACCTTTTGGTTGGTCATGCATTTGTCTAACCTTTATGATACAATTATATTCTCCCAAACTGGATGTGTATATATTTTGTCTGATTTGCAGGTGAGTATTTGGATAGCTATTTACTTAAATCGAATAACATTATGTCATTTTGTTTGTGGTACTTTCTCAAATGTGCATATCAGAATTTTCAGAATGTTTACTTTATAACTATTTAACTCATACAGCTAACCGTATTTCTCCTCCACACCACTAGATCAATAGTCTCCCTTTTCACCAATAGATCTACGAAGAATAGCTATATATACTGCACTCAATTGATCCCCGGTACTACTAATATCAACTGGACTCGACTACTGAGTGCTTTGCCCGAAACGGTGGGTACATAGAACTCTACCCAATAGATAAACTTGGCGGGAACCCACTCCAAGCCACACCAAGTGTTGCTGACTCAGGTGGCTCCACTGGGAATGTCTACAAAAAGTCTAAACGTCCTAATAAACAGTTACAACTATAAACAGAATTCATTCAAGAGAGAGTAGCAGATAAGGAATAAAAGCACATGAACTATAATGGGAACCATCAAAGTCCTCAACTACTAAGGTGATCTAATGATCCCTTTCGATGATTGGACTTGAAGGTCTGCTCCAGATTTGTAAGGGGAATACTACTCGGAATGACCAGCGGCCAACCAACTCAGAAAAAAATAACAAAAGGTGTCTCAGCTGTACTTATGACATTAATATACTCTTTGAATAGAACAACTTAGCCAATGAACTTAGTCACTGTTGCTAAGCTGAACATTAGTCAGCTTATAATAAGGATAGTTAATAGCTAAGGGAGTATTGGACACTGTTTTCTCTTGATTGATTAGGACTAAGGGTCCACCACCAATTAGTGGTGGGCCCTGCGTATCCCTCAAGCTGACAGGCTCACTCATATCCCTGGTGGATTTTTTTTGGTCGAATGAGGTGGACGCGGTTTTATTAGGTATACTTTAACGTCTAATCCTAATTGAGTATATTGATTGTATAAACTCTAATCACATCACTGATGATTCTGCAATTGATCAAATGACTGGCTATACTAAGGAATGCATCTCATGAAAGAGATTGTGCAGATTCAGAAAAGGAAAGAATAAGGCTATAATTTTGGAATAATCGTACAAAAATATGATTCCTAATTTAATTATTGTTATGAATCTAATTATGCACTTAGCAAGTTTTTGGAAAAAATAAAAATAATTGTATTGATAGAATCAAACAAATAAACAACTTGATAATGCTTCGATAACTATGCCAATAAATGAATATTTTTAGCTATGATTATACCCAGCCGCTTCTGGGACAAGATAAGCGATTACTATGTCACCAAACAAAGATAACTTGACACTGACATAGATCACGCACAAATCACTAGGATGAAAAGATAGTTATGCTTGGGTAACTCTTAGGATAGCTTCCTTAAGGATATGATAATGGTTATGTAGGCCATTGACAAGACTAATATGAAAGATATTACCCGGTATCAAAAATCACTCTAACCGAGGCAGACAAATAGAAATACCTCTATAAACTCTCATAATGGTGACCAGTGCTACCTCTATAAACTCTCATAATGGTGATTAGTGCTATCATCACTCAGGTCACTTTAACCGAGGAAGACAAATGGAAATACCTCTATAAACTCTCATAATGGTGACCATTGCTACCTCTATAAACTCTCCTAATGGTGACCAGTGCCATCATCACTCAGGTCACTCTAATCGAGGCAGACAAATATAAATACCTCTATAAACTCTCGTAATGGTGAGCAGTGCCATCATCACTCAGGTTAGTCAGTTGCATGCTTGCATCACACAAGCTATCAAGAATACTTGATAGCTGGAGCTCGGCTCAGTCACCAGCTCGGCTCAGTCACCCGGTGTAAAGTAACTGGCAAATGCAGTCTGTCCTAAAGTTGACTATATTATATAACAACCTTCTTGTGCTGTAATCAGGCTGTGGTATAAGTTGTGCCGAATTATAATAATGCAAGTTAACAGCTTGCCAGCAAACAATCAAGAGAGTGACTGTACAGACAAACAAATACAAGGGTGTTGAGTAATTGTCTGCGGTCTGGAGGTCTCCCTGATAAGAGAAACACTAACATTAAATAAACATGTTAATAAGTGAAGGTAAACTCCCGCGTACATAGTTAGGAGGGTACATCTTACCTCATTAAACGTTATAGAAACATCAACAACTAGTTGATGAAACAACTCTCAATGCAGAAGAAACTAAACACAAAACACTATACTGTTTCTTAGAACAATTAAATAAACTGCTCAATCATCACTACATCGACACCAGCTCTGCTTAGAAAACAGCAGAAAATAAAACTCTTATCATACATAGATACTGTTCCCACCTTTGCCTACTAATGGTGAGGTTGCAGCACACAGGCTCTTCTGGCGAAATGGTGGCTCTTGCTGCACACATGGCAACGGGGCTTGACGTTAGTGATGTAGCTGGCGGTGGCAATCAAGGTCCTGTTGAATCAGTGCTCTACTTACTGCAGATTCTTAGGCCTTACCAACTAATCTGTGGCAGAAGACAGATACACAGGTTAAGGGAACATGATGGGGGTGCCACCGCACCCCAAAACAATGTTCGTTCAACTTCGTAGTGATTTCATCAGATATATTGAACATTATATTTCCCATTTATTGTGATAAATCAAACGTGGAGCTGCCTGCAAGCCTCTGGCCTAGGCGTTATTGGCTTTAAGTAAGCAATACCCAGCCCCTTCCTTGGTCAACCAAGGCGACTCAGCTTAAAAACTATCAAGTCATAGCCATATTTAGCAATAAGGCTACACAATCTAGAAAATAGGCGTTAAAATTTGGTTCGTGCATTGTCTCTTTGGACTAAAAAAGAAGCATGTGAGCTTAGGTTAAGCCATGTTCTGAAATGTTTGGATTAGTTATGTTCATTTAAGCCGTGTAGTGCTTTGGCTGCGATGCGCGTAGGCTGGACTCGCGAAGGCCGTGTAGCGCGTTGGCAACACCAGCAGCCCTCGAACATAGTCGTAGTTTTCAGGTATCTGCCTTACCAAATAATGGGGCAGGAAAAGTATAAACTTACTAAGTGTACTGGTCCTCGATTACCACCAAATGTTCGTTTAACCAGTGTCATTGGTGAATAAAGTCCTTGCTTAACACAAGGTGGAAACTTATTATTGCTGTAGTAGAGGAATCCAACTTATGGGTTAATATCGACTTTGCAAACAACATCACCGTGTTTATTTCTTAATACTTGTCCCATATTATATTAATATCCTCTTCTTGGCCGTGTTTTCGCATTGGTGTTATAACTTAAAATAAAATAAATACCTTCAAATAACCTCAATACATTACTTCGAAATTTAAGTAAATATGTAATAATGGTATTTATATTTGACAAGAATACCATGTATTTAGTTACTGCATTTACTAGTACGTTTTCCGAACAAAACGTGCACTCAGTTTACATCGGTATTAGGAGGAGTGTGGATTGGGGGTTCCGTTTGTACAGATCTGGATATTTCCCCACCCAACGATGGAGAGTAAGCCATGTAATTCACTTTGAAGTGTTCTTTGATTGAGTGGTTTAGAGGTTGTGTAATTGTAAAAATCTCTACAATTGAAAAATGTGATGAGTTTTCAAAAATGGTATCAAATGCGTAAGGCATCTGCAGTGATTATTTTTAAATAGATATGTTATTAAAATCTTATTAATGAAGACTTACCTGATCGCATTATGGGGGATGCGAACGTGAGGGAATGTCCACTTCATAATGATGACATGAGGCAAGTTAAAATAAGTCATTATATGTCAAAAACTGGCAAAAGCCCAAGTCAAAGTTTGATATCTGCTCAAGTTAAGCAAAACTAAAAACTAAAAAAACATTATTAGATACAAGCACGAACAATTGACGCATAACATCGTTATTTAATATGCAAATTCTTACACTGCCTCGAGTTTCGAACATGCCGTAGCTGTTTTTTATGGAGGAATCACATCTTCCAGGACGTTTGAGTTCAATTCCAATTTATTCCGCATTCTGTGTGTACTTGAAAAATTCTTGAATAAACATCGACAGCCTTGTATTAATAAACACCTTCCAAAAAATTACTTTCGATAACATTCTACGCGTCATTCAATAAGTTCATTGGCTTATTGTTATCCAAGCGACAATTTTTGACTTCCTCCGTTTGTGCAGTCAATAACAACTAGACCCATTGACCTTTCAACGTTCCGTGGTTGTCAGACGCCGGACACTGGAAGTGGGGGCAAATTTTTATTGAGTGGGATGGGATTTCCAGCAAACCTGAGGATTTCTTTCCTTTTCTTTTTCCAGCTTACATGAGACGGAAGTTGTAACTCCTGATATCGAGGAAACCAATTGTCTTTGATGATCCAGTATAGTGTTATGGTGACCCTGTGTCAGCGAGCAAATCTGGCGTATCAGGAGGAATATCCCAAAGCCATTTTGAGCAATCCAATTCTAATTAGATTTCAATCGGCTCTAAAATAATTACCCCAATTTACAAGTGTAAGAAGACAACAAAAAACCTTCTCCATTTATGTTGTCAATGTAAATAAAAACATTATATTGGTTGCACATCATGATTTTCTAAATATTACAATAAATTGGTCAGACACGATGCTGAACCTTTAGATCCTCTGAATATATTGATAGGAAACATGATCATCTAATCTCTCAATATACAAAATAGCTAACGAACACTTTTCTTTCTTTGATAATCTTGTTAATTTAACATATTTAAGCATGCAAGTGATTGATAAACATTAAATAAGTGAAAAATTGTATAATACCACAATAGATGCATACTTTTACCGCTGTTCCATGACTGAAGAATGTTTTGTCTCCGGTTGCTGTTTTCTTTTGCCGATAGAAGCGGAGCGAATCTGTTTAAATGAAACAGACATTCCAGTCAATGAGCAACAATGGTAATGAATTATGCAGGTATTGGTCTGAAATTGTGAAATGAAGTAGGGTAAGTTTAGTATCTTATTGAAGCACCGTAGATAAGAAACATGGCAAGCTTTATATATATCGAATATATGATGTGAAAACTTTCGTGCCCATCATTCTGAAAAAAAATGAAATACAATGATAGAAGAACTGTAATTTCATAGGCGTTGAGTACTGTCGCAATGAAAGGGTTGTATGACGGGAAAATTGCCCAAGCTGATCTGGTTGTATGACGGGATATTGCCAAGCTGTTGGGGTTATATGACGGGATATATGCCAAGCTGTTGGGGTTGTATCACGGGATGATTGCTAAGGTGTTGGGGTTGTATCAGGGGACAATTGCCTAGCTGTTCGGGTTATACGACGTGGTAATGGCCTAGCTGTTGCGGTTATATGACGGGATAATGCCCAAGCTGTTGGAGTTGTATGACGGGATAATAATTGCACAAGCTGTTGGGGTTGTATGACGGGACAATTGCCAAGCAGATGGGGTTGTATGACGCGGTAATGACCTAGCTGTTGGGGTTGTATGACGAGAAAATTGTCAAACTGCTGGGGTAAGCTGTTGAGGATTGTATGATGGGAAAATTGTCCAAGCTGATGGGGTTGTATGACGGGATATTGCCAACCTGTGGAGGTTATATGACGGGATAATATCCAAGCAGTTGTGGTAGTATGACGGAATAATTGCACAATCTGTTGGGGTTGTATGACTAGATAATGGCACAAGCTAATGGGGTTGTATGTCGGGATAGTTGCTAAGCTGTTGGGGTGATATGACAGGATGATTGCCAAGCTGTTGGGGTTGTATGACGGTAACATTGCACAAGCTGTTGGGGTTGTATGAGGGGATAATTGCCAAGCTGTTGGGGTCATATGACGGGTGTAATGGACAAGCTGTTGGGGTTGAATGACACAATAATTGCCAAGCTGTTGGGGTTGTATGACGGGATGATTGCCGAGCTGTTGGGGTTGTATGGCAGGATAATTGTTCAAGCTGTTGGGGTTGTATGACGGGACAATTTCTAAGCTGTTGGGGTTGTATGATGGGATGATTACACAAGCTGTTGGGGTTGTATGACGGGATAATTAAACAAGCTATTGGGGTTGTATGACGGAATAATTGCACAAGCTGTTGGGGTTGTATGACTGGGTAATTTCACAAGCTGTTGGGGTTGCATGTCGGGATAATTGCTAAGCTGTTGGGGTGATATGACGGGACAATTGCCAAGCTGGTGGGGTTGTATGACGGGAACATTGCACAAGCTGGTGGGGTTGTATGAAGGGATAATTGCCAAGCTGTTGGGGTTATATGACGGGATAATGGACAAGCTGTTTGGGTTGTATGAAGGGACAATTGCCAAGCTGATGGGTTGTTTGACGCAGTAATTGCTTAGCTGTTGGGGTTGTATGACAGGATAATTACTAAGCTGATGGGGGTGTATGACGGGATAATTGCCAAGCGGTTGGGGTTATATGGCGGGATATTTGTTCAAGCTGTTGGGTTGTATGACTGGACAATTTCTAAGCTGTTGGGGTTGTATGATGGGATGATTGCACAAGCTGTTGAGTTGTATGACGGGATAAATACACAAGCTGTTGGGGTTATATGACGGGATATTTGCCATGCTTTTCATGTTATATGACGGGATAATGGCCAAGCTGTTGGGGTTGTATGAGGGGATAATAGCACAAGCTGTTGGGGTTGTATGACGGGATAATTGCCAAGCTGTTGTGGTTGTATGACGTGATAGTTGCCTAGCTGTAGGGGTGGTATGACAGGGCAATTGCCAAACTGTTGGAGTAAGCTGTTGGGGATTGTATGACCGGAAAATTGCCCAAGCTGATGAGGTTGTATGACGGGATATTGCCAACCTGTGGGGGTTATATGACGGGATAATATCCAAGCTGCTGGGGTTGTGTGACGGAATAATTGCACAAGCTGTTGGGGTTGTATGACTGGATAACTGCACAAGCTAATGGTGTTGTATGTCGGGATAATTGCTAAGCTGTTGGGGTGATATGGCGGGATGATTGCCAAGCTGTTGGGGTTATATGTCGGGATAATGGACAAGCTGTTTGGGTTGTAGGAAGGGACAATTGCCGAACTGATGGGGTTGTATGACGCGGTAATGGCTTACCTGTTTGGGTTTTGTGACGGAATAATTACTAAGCTGATGGGAGTGTATGACGGGATGATTGTTCAAGCTGTTGGGGTTGTATGACGGGACAATTTCTAAGCTGTGGGGTTGTATGATGGGATGATTGCACAAGCTGTTGAGTTGTATGACGGGATAATTACACAAGCTGTTGGGGTTGTATGACGGATATTTGTCAAGCTTTTGAGGTTTTATGACGGGATAATGGCCAAGCTGTTGGGGTTGTATGAGGGGATAATTGCACAAGCTGTTGGGGTTGTATGACGGGATGATTGCCGAGCTGTTGGGGTTGAATGTCAGGATAATTGTTCAAGCTGTTGGGGTTGTATGACGGGACAATTTCTAAGCTGTTGGGGTGGTATGACGGGACAATTGTCAAACTGTGGTTGTAAGCTGTTGGGGATTGTAGGACGGGAAAATTGCCAAGCTGATGGGGTTGTATGACGGGATATTGCCAAGCTGTTGGGGTTATATGACGGAATAAATGCCAAGCTGTTGCGGTTGTCTGACGGGATGATTGCACAAGCTGATGGGGTTGTTTAACGGGATAATTGCACAAGCTGTTGGGGTTGTATAACGGGATAGTTGCACAAGATGTTGGGGTTGTATGTCGGGATAATTGCTAAGCTGTTGGGGTGATATGACGGGATCTTTGCCAAGCTGTTGGGGTTATGTGACGGAATAATTGCACAAGCTGTTAGGGTTGTATGACGAGATAATTGCACAAGCTGTTGGGGTTGTATGACGTGATAATTGCCAAGCTGTTGCGGTTGTCTGACGGGATATTTGCTCAATCTGTTAGGGTTGTTTAAAGGGATAATTGCACAAGCTGTTGGGGTTGTTTAATGGAATAATTGCACAAGCTGTTGGGGTTGTATGACGTGATAATTGCCAAGCTGTTGGGGTTATATGACGGGATAATGACCATGCTGTTGGGGTTGTATGATGGGATAATTGCACAAGCTGTTAGGATTGTGTGACGGGAGAATTGCGATGCTGATGGGGTTGTATGACACGGTAATGGCTTTGCTGTTGGGGTTGTATGACGGGATAAATACTAAGCTGTTGAAGGTGTATGACGGTATAATTGCCAAGCTGTTGGGGTGATATGACGGGATAATTGCCAAGCTGTTGGGGTTGTATGACGTGATAAATGCCAAGCTGTCAGGGTTGTGTGACGTGATAATTGCCAAGCTGTTGGGGTTGTGTGACGAAATAATTGCCCAGCTGTTGGGGTTGTGTGACGAGATAATTGCCAAGCTGTTGGGGTTGTGTGACGAGATAATTGCAAGCTGTTGGTGTTGTGCGACGGGAAAATTGTTCGATTTAACACGGGGTGGGGAAGAAGTTCGTGGACGGAGTCGATTCACGTTTTCTGAGGTGTTTTGGACAAATGTATAGGATGGATGATGGGAGGTTGGTGAAAAGGGTGACGCACGTGGAGGTGAGTGGGCGTTAGCATAGTGGAAGACTCAAGTTACGGTGGATGGATGTGTCGGGAAGCTGGATTAATTTCGTCAGAAGAGATATACGTGTGGAGGTGGCCAGAGTGTGAAACGAGTAGACGTGAGTGGAGAATAATTGTGAATATATGATGCGCTTTTCCACCATTGAGAAAGGTAATGGACGATGGTTGGGGAGGGCTCGGTAATTAAAACGCAGCAGGTCTAAACTAGTGAAAACTGTTGTGCCCTGCTGTTGATTCTGAGCTCGAACACTCCAGACCCGAAGTGTGTTCTGAGGGATCCTGGCCACACCTTTATCGCTAAAGGGTTAAGCCCTTGTATATGTGTGCAGCCGGCTGCAACTCATTTAGATAATTTGGCTTCGCGTCTGCATGCATTTGAATCTGTGATGTTCTCAACGTATGTGTTAAATGCATATCTTTAATTCATGTTTGCTGTGCATGTGTTCATTGCTTGTGCGGACGGAAACTTTATGCTAACTTGGTCAAATAATGAAAAATGATGTCCAAATTATAACGTCGAGTCAATACATTCAATTTGAAAACATCATCAGAACATGATTATGGATGGTTAAGAGACGACAATCAGAACACTTTTTTTTCTAACCTTATGGATCTCTCATTATTGGATATTATATATAGACAACAGAGGTTTCCCCTTAGAATGCAGGATGGCTGAATTTATGCTGACCACGTGGGGGAGGCGCCTAATCTCCCCGTCATATATATACATATATATATTT
>SDVV010019272.1:0-13570 GCA_016164225.1 Gammarus roeselii | reverse complement strand
CAATTTGATTTCCTTAAATTGAAAATTATTGCACTGATTAAAGTAAATAAGTCCCGTTTTCTTTTTTGTTTCTCAACCCTAGCTCATGGGCAAATAATTACGTTGAGTGCCCCACGTTGGGAACTTCACAAACCCAAGGAATTCTTCCACAGCTCGGACCCGGGGGGCCCAGCCAGGCTCCCCGGGGATCACCTACAATGGGAGTTCATAGGATCAAAAATCTAAAGAAACGGTCCTTAACAAGAACGCCACAACATGCCTTGGATCCAGCTATCGCAGTCATCCCGGTAAAATGCCTCTTTCTTGGACACCAGGCTCAAGACCAAGCTGGGGCAGCCCGAATGATGGTGCCCCACGAGCATTGTCTTCCAGTCCTGGTCTCTAGCGGGAACTACCATAGTTAGCTAAGTTCCCCATTGCCTATTTGTTTTTCGTGCATTGTACAAGTTCAATTCATGAGGTAAATTAACTGCCTTCTTATTCATTCCCTTCCTATTCTCTTGTTGGAAATTTGAAAATCTTGTGAGTATCTGAAATTGAAAAGCCATTGTAGCTGCGGCCCAACCTTGAAAATAATGCGATACACTGACAGTGTGACCGATATGTTCATTCATTATCATTATCATATAAGCAAAATGGTACCATGCAATTGTAAGTACCGCTTGAATGATATAAGTACATAACTACATTATATAAAAACATCAAAACTAATTTATTTTCGAACTAGTCTTTTGACATCATAAAACTAGTAACCTGAAAACCAGTGACTTGAAAGCTGACTAAGGCACCCGAAAATTGATGACCCACTTTTGAATATAATACCAAAGATTTACTTGTGCCTTTTTGTCCTTCTGTCTGTTTATTGGTGCTTGCCCATAATACTCAACCTCATTTGTAGAAAAGGATAGCATAACTTGGAGTCAGATTGTGCCTTGAAAGTGAAAGCACCAAATTACTTGAATTGTTATCACTCACAGAAGCTCATTCACTATTAACTTTTTGAGTAACCAAAAAAAGGGTAAATTACCCTTCATTAATTAACATTCAACCTTTCCAACACCTAAAGAGTTACCTATTAACTGCTTTAATTCTGAAAATTCTGTAATTGTATCCGTGATCAAACTTTCCATCAATTTGCCTATGACTGAGGTGAGACTAATAGGACGGTAATTACCGGGACACTTTTTGTCTCTTTTTTTTAAATCGAGGTGACGTTGGCCTCTTTCCATTGGAAGGGGCATGTGCCATTTGTGAGAGATTGGGTGAAAATGTTTGCTAGATGTTCGGCAAATTCGCTCTTAGTCGCTTTCAGTATTCTGGGATGAACTTGGTCTGGACCAGGAGATTTTGTAACTTCCAAAAATTTCTATATATTTAATGACTTCCGCAGGGGAAAAGTTCAATGTGTTCAGGGCTTCGATTTGTCTTGGCGCAATGACATCCTCAGGATTAGGAATATCTGCATTCTCTAACGTTAATACAGAACAAAAAAATTGGTTAAGCAGGACACTCATTTTAGTGTCGTCAGCTTCTAGCTCACCGATATCATTTTCAAGAGGGCCAATTACAGATCTTGATTTTTTGCTCGATATATAACTGAAAAATTGTTTCGGACTAGTTTTGACGTTGGCCGCAATTTCATTTTAGTAATATTTTTTCTTTCGTTTCTGAACCTTCTGAAAAATCCGTCTGCTGATTTTGTATTAATTTTTTGCAGCATCGTCGTGTGGGTGCTTCTGTTAATTCGAGTGCTTTGCTTTTTTTTGCGACTGAAGCCGATGCAATTCTCCTTTCTAGTACTTAGGCTGCTTGACTGCTGTTCGCCTGTCTTTGTGAGAGACATGGTTATTTGCAATATTTTGAAGTGCACGCAAAAAACTGCTTGCCGATCGATTGACATCATGTCCGAGGGTTATGTTTGCCGACGCTATTGCCTCTCTTGAGCTATCAAAGTTAGCTAATCTAAAGTTGGGGACTTTTTCGCAGTTATTTGACGTTTTCAACTCGAGCTCAATCATAAAACGGATACAGTTGTGGTCACTATTTCCGAGGGGTTGGCCCACTTCGACGTTCGTGACATGATAGTCGCTTGCACTAAATATAAGATCAAGAATATTGCTACCTCTTGTAGGTGTCCTTAACATTTGGGTCATCAACTTATCGTCAGCAAAATCAATCAGGCGTTGGCCAGTGGCCGTACATTCTTCTGTTTCCCAATCGATGTCGGGAATATTGAAGTCGCCAAGTACTATACTGTTTTGTGTTCTGACCACATCGACGAGGGTGTTGTAAAGATTGATATCATCGGCGACAATGCTCTTGGGAGGACGATAAACTAGCGTTATTTGACACTTTGTATGTTTACAGTCTACTTGAATTGACACTGTGTCGTGTCTGCTGCTTGTAATAGAGATTTCTATTAGTTGTAGAGTATCTTTTATGGGAAACAATACTCCTCCACTCTCACGGCCTAGTCTGGCTTTGTGAAATAGTGAAGAACCCGGGAGTGTGAATTTGCCAAGATAATTTCTGGTGCTTGATTTCTTGCACGATTCTGTGATGACTATTATGTCGATCTCAAAGGTAATTGCGAGGATTCCCAATTCGTCGATTTTGTTTCGGAGATTTCTTGCGTTTACATTGTAACATTTGAGAGTATTTTGACTCGGAATCCTACAAGAAACTCTTCGGTTGCGTTCGGGGGCGGCTGTGTTATCTCGATGGACTTTTTTGTTAGTAGCGAGTCGGTTTTTGTTAGCTGTTCCTCAATCGTTACTGCAAGGTCTGTGATTTGCTACTTGCTCGGGCGGCGGCTGTTGACTCATTCCGTTGGGCAGTTATGGCGGAGTCTTATGTTGTGCGTCGAGAAGGTGTTTTGATTTAATTTTGGTGACAAGGCCAGCGCCGATATTCTGAAGAATGTTTTTGAGGGTATCAAGCCCAGACGTGTTTATGCGTGCCTTGTTGGCGATTCAATCGAATTCATACTTTTTGAGGCGGATCATCGTTTCCTAATGGTTTGAGAATGAGATCTGTTGGGCTTTGCAGAACGTTGCTAGGATGCCAGTGGCAGGATGCCAGTGAAATGGATGTTCGCGTGCGATCGTTTGACGTTTGTTAGCATGGTTTTATATTTTACCAATGTTTCTTCCGTCTGCGCCACCACGTTTTTAGCCCCAACTTGTAGTATAATCGGTTTAGAAGAAGGAAGGTTTTTCTTGTTTAGAATTCCTTCAATATCGTCAATTTTCAAGCCTGGTTTACCGAGTATTTTTAGTTAGACTCTCTTTTGGCTGATTTGGTTTGATGCAGGTGACATTGTAATCGCCAATCACAATAATTTCCTCTCAGTTTTGAGAATCCATTTCGTCGCGCAATACACCGAAACGGTTGCTTGTATCAGTTCGGGTGTGGCGGGACTGTCGCCCGACCTGTGATGCTTTGCCACTGACTGTCTGCCGCCTGTTTACTGCAGTTGTGTAAAGTGTCTCAGCACTGTTGGCCTTTTTTCTATCGATTTGATACGGTAGTTGGTCTTTGAGTCAAGAGCTGTGAGTTTCTGCGCCAGTTCTGAGTCTAAGTGCACTGGGAGTTCATTTACCGGATGCAGGGTAGTTTTAGCAATTTATTTAGTTGCTTTTATTTCGCTGTTTATCGTATCTCTGAGTTCGCGAAATTGTTTCTGCACGCTTTCCAATTCGAATTCAACAGCTAGCAGCCTTGTATCGGCGTTATCTGCATCTGCGTTGAGTGGGCCACCAGAAGCATAAGTTAACTGTGCTTTCAGTTGTTTAGTCTCTTCGGCATGTTGGCCGAATTTATAGCTCACTATTTTGCACTCTCCGTTTGGAGGCGTATTACGTGTTTGCCTAGAAGAGCTACTACCATACATTAGTTCGGGAGTGTACGATTAGCGGCAAGTTACACATTCTAGTTTTGCAGCAGGAGTCATCTTGGACTTGTTACGTGAGCAGCTACTAACGATGAACTTGCAGATGAAGTGCTATATTTTTTATCCTTGTAAACAGCAGATATGCGAGTAAAAGTTTAACTAGATACGGGATGAGATGATTTTTATTTCAAGATGACCTACAAATGTTTTTTTTGGGTGATTCATGTATGATTTACAGTTATGAGTTTTTGCGGGTGATTATGTGAGTCTAACTTGAGATGGAAACTAAACTAAATTCAGGCTACAATGAAATTATTTTTTCCTAGCTAATAAACAACTATCATGCTGTTTACAAGGGATAAATGAAAATGTATGAATTATTTATGTGATACTTGTATTATTTTACGCTTACTTTACAGTATTATTTTACAGTTACTTTCCATCGACCGATAACAGAAGCCAATTGCATTTTTTTTGTTCATTATTTGTTTTTTTTAACGTAATTAGTGCAAAACTTCTGAACTTAGATATGTATGAGTTTTTTGTTACATTGATATTGTTATTTTAGTATTTACAATGAAAAAGTAACTTATATGAAATATGCACTGTTGAAATTGAGTTGAGGTACAGCACGAATGCTAGGAAAGGTAACAGGCGGGTTCTTGTACAGGGTTCCTGCAGAGAAGGGTAGACCTCCCACTGAGGCGAGAGAGGAATGCTCTGCGGTGATGAAGGTAAGCCCTCTACGACACTCTGCTGCAACACTTCTATCTTGTTTTCCGGAAAGGCTAGACTGTTTGCGATGTATATGTTTCAATATCGAATTCAAACAGTTACCAGTTTGATGATGATAAATATGAATGGGGTTATAAGTAGCATGTGCGTAAAACGGTAGTACATTTACGAGCTCGAGTTCAAATAAGAAACTTGCGATATCAAACAAGTGATAGCGTGCTTATCCAAACTCAGTATTTATACATATAAATTTACGGAGAATGATATCGACGGTTCTTAACGGAGCTAATACGAAATTTACGGAGACTTATGAACGGTTCTAAACGGATCTAATGCGAATGCGGGTAGGTTGCGCGGTAGTGATGCAAAGTTACTTCCTACGCGGGATCGAGATGAATGCAAATCTAGCATAGCAGCTCCCTACTTGACCGACTGAAAAGAGCTCCGTAGTTGCGGCAGTCTATACCACCTTCCTCAAGCTAATTGGCTCGGGATTCATACGCCACCGTCGCTCTATCAACACCTAAGATCGAAATTATAGGAAGGATATGAAAGTCTTAGATGTTACAGCCTAGCGTAGAGGAATCTAGCGACCCTACGAGGGTCATGCAGCTGCCTACCTAAGTCTAGCCGAAGAGAGTTTACCATCCTGGTGCGAGGAGCTGCGCACGTGCATCGACTACGATGTTTGACGCAAGGCTGATGTGGACTAAGGTAATCGATTGAGGAGCTTGGATTTGTTTTCTGTCACGGGTCGCCTTTAGAGGGCAGACTTGATAAAATATTGGACAATTTTGCATGGCGAATTGAAGCATTTGCTGAATACGGTTTCTTCGGCTCCAAGAGTTGGTGCTAGGGGTCATCCGCTGAAGTTGGTGTTTCCGCCTCGCTCTTCTGATGCCCGCATTAGGTCCTTGGTCCTTCAGTGTGAGATGTGTTGCTGTGCGGAATGGATTGCCTGTTGACAGATATCACTCGCTATAAGCAGGGCCTTGCTGATCTGCTGTATGATGATTTTTGTAGATTTTGACTAGCCCGATGAGGCCTAATTTGTGTGTAGTAATGTATGTATGGACATTTTTATGTGTGTATATGTATATTTAATGCATGTATATATATATATATATATATATATATATATATATGCGCATGTGTATGTTTTTTTGGTATGTTGTGACTAACAAGATAGCTGTGTGGTAAGTTGCCTGAAGTCCAAATTTCCGGATCTTTCAGCGCCATTGTTTTGTCGTGCTTTCACAGTTCTGGCGTGCTCTGGCATTTGTGCCTCCTGTCTTGCTCTGCACTCTGTCTGTGCTGGCTTGTTGAGCAGTCCTGAGGCCACCAAGGTGAGATACCAAGGTAACTAACTCAAGGAAAAACTTCAAGTGGGGCTTCGCTGAATCGCGATGGGTCCTCTCAGATTAGACTAGCACATTGCAGGGTGCACGTTGAAGCTGAAGCAGATTGCAGTATAAAGCAACAATAAACAGGCAATAAACTAGGTCAGTATAACTCTGCCTGCCTAGCAGAAGAAAACAGGGAAGGGAAGTACTAAAGATTAAGTTATGAGGCAGAACACATATAATAAGTAAACAAGAAAATGGTTCAGTTGTGCCTTTTCAGTAGTAGGAAAATCAGGCAGGAGAACTATAAAGAGAAGAGGTGAAATTATAGAGCGATGAGGAACACCCAAGATGATAGAATGAGACTCAGAGGAAGTTGATGATATGAAAATGGAGAAGGAGCGGTCTCAAAGAAACTTGAAGAAAACTTGACACCCAACGCAGAAGTCGGCCAGACACCTTAAGAGATGCCAATTTGAAGAGAATTCCTTAGTGAGAAACTGAGAGGCACAGTCAAATGAACCAGAGAGATCAATGGAAACAGCAAGGACTATTTGCTGGGTGCGCAGAGCTAGCTGACTATAATGTTCAAAGAGGACCCGAGCGCATTCATGGTACCACATAAGTGGCGGAAGCCAAATTGGCTCAGAAGTTGCGGAAGGAAAGATTTCAGAAGAGAGACCAAGTTCATGGAGGGCAAGGTTAAAGATGGAGAGAAATAAAGGCCTTGGGATGTACTCAGACAGACAAAGGTCACCACTGAGAATGTGAGACTGTTTTGGGGTTAGAATAATGTGGTGTTTAACAGCTTGGAACAAGTTTGGGGGCTCATGAGCTGATGTGAGAGTAAATGCATAAATGGAGGAAGGAGGAGCCTGGTCCGATTGGAAAAACATAGGGTTACGGCGGATTAATCCACCGTAAATGTCTGTGCCTTGAAATTTCCGATTTAGTATCCGCCGCAAATTGCCGTGCGTTGAAATTTTCCATGTAACATTCACTGCAGGCATTGTGCGTTGTAATTTCTGACGTCAGCTCCGCCGTAAGTCTATTGCGTTAAAATATGATATCAGTTTCTCATCTTGGTGGCCTCAAGACCGCCAAGCACCCCAGGGAAAGCCAAAGTGCAGGGCAAGACAGGAGGCACAAATGCCACTGCACTCCAGAACCGCGAAAGCAGGCAGAGCGACGATACAGAAAAATCCGAAAATCTGTGCTTCAGGCAACTGATTATACAGCAATCTTGTTAGTCATAACACAAATTAAAAAATATATATACACATACATTAACACATACAAATAAAGTTGAATCGGCTTAGTCAAAATGTAAAAATTCATCATACATCTGCTCAGCAAGTGCTTGCTTATAGCGAGTGATTTCCGTCAACTGCGCAAAATCAGCAGGCGAGCCATTCCATACACCAACACATCTCACACTGAAGGACCTGCTGCGGGCATTAGACGAGCAAGGAGGAACCACCAACTTCAGCAAATGACCCCTAGTGCCAACTCTCGGAGCCAGTGGAGACATATTAAACATATCCGCTGATTTACCATGCAAATCTTCCAGTAGTGATTCTATGTATGTTTCGATGCGTGGAATAATGTTGCGTGACAAAATTTGAAATTTACTGCTGAGGAATTACTACGAAGCCAAGTTGACCAACATCAATTAAACTGTAAGCGATAGCGAAATTCTCACCCAAGCTGTTCAAGAGACAAGGTCGTGGAGTCCGTCAAACCAACACCGATTCTGCACCTGCCAACCGCTGGGTCTGGACCTCTGGGATGAGATAAAAATAAGGGTTTCCTCTGGCCTTCTTCTCAGGGATTGGCCTCTGGGACCATGCTCCTACCTGGGCTCCACCACTGGGCTAGCAAATGGGCTTCGATGAACGCAACTTTGTTATCACTGGGCCTTTCTCATCTCTGGGCTTGCAACCAATATTATCTCCTCTGGGCTTCCTCTGGGTTTGGCAAGCACAGAACCGTGCCAGAACACGTCTTCATGTCCAGGCCATATCACACACCCGGGTGACACCCGTCCCGGGACCTTGGATGGCGGGGGACTTACCTTGGCGCTCTCTCAACCTTTACATCGACTTGTGACGATTCCTGAACAGGAGTGGGTTTACACGCTGAAGATGCCAAAGATGAACCTGCAAACAAGTGAAATGACGGGTCATAAGTTGAATACCTGAACATCCCCAGACCCTTAGCGCTCTCCACCTCATCTCAACTCTAGGTTGGGAACGCACAAGGGAGCCACGATCACAGAACAATGAATAGCCAAAGCTACAACAGACTACACATTTCCAATAAGAAAGCGCAATTTGTTCGACAAGCCAATAGCAATCAATTTCTTATAAAAACGCACAGTGGTTGGTAAACACATTGACGCTTTTGCTTTACTCCTTACTCCCGCTCCGTTCCACTGAATCACCAAGATTACTTTGACGTGCGAGGTTGCCTCTGTCATAGGGTGGTCCTTTGATCTGGTGATCGTGTGAGGATGCAAATTATACTTCTGGGCCGTGCCACCCATTATTCAAACAATATGAATATCAACTAACTAAGTACACTATATTGCCCCATCAGCGAAAATATAACTGTAGGAGGAAGTAATACATACTAATACTCTGCATTTTACCCATTGACAGCATCATTGGATTTGTAACTAACTGTCTACTGGTCGGTTTAACACTTACATAAAAATTTTCCTTGTCTGGGAATGTGTGTTCTGTGATCAATTGCTGCAAGCATAAGCATATGGGTCAAGTCACTATAGTGTAGTATTGTTAGAGAGCGGGTCTGCATCCACGCGTACCACTTACGAGCATTCTGCCCTGCGCGCATATGAACGGAAATCCGTAGCTGTAACTATTAACCAACTGAGAAATATCCTACCAGCTCTGAAATTAGGAATAAATGTCATTGATTTTTTTTCATCTAATGACTTGTTACCGAATATGATCTTAAGACTACGCTCTGGATTTGCTACCTATCATGAACAAGGCCGCAATTGAAGCTGAGGTGAACGCATCATCATAGCAATTACGCATCTTCTGTGCAGTACTTGTTTTGAACGCGATTTGAACCGGAAGCTAACGGCGTCGTCAATATTTGCAAGCGGGTAATCCCGCACCCCTACCAGGGAGGTATTTTATTAACACTATATGTCCCATCATTATTTGACTCCCAGTATTTGACGAACAAACGAATAGCCTTCAAGAGCAAAGAGTTTCCACTATCAAGAAATGATCGGTGGCAGTTACAGATATGTGGCGTGCCATCTAATTGGGTCAATTCACCGTGAAACGTCGATAGTTTGTCGCAGATTACTTTAAATTTACAGTTATGCGTTAGTTTCACCCATAATTTTGTGTACTATTCAACCGCAGTGACCACGCATAGCATTGGTATAAGATTTCTGCGTAATGCTCTTGATCACGGTACATGACTTCAGCACACCGCGCACTGCAACGCCAGACCATCCGCCCTAAGGAATAAATTGATTCCATATACGGAGCGTGGGAGGTGGATAAGAATGAACAAGGTGAGGAAACAGATTTTGTAACAAGTTTTGGTTAATATACACCAGAGGAGAGAAGCTGGGATTGAATAGAAGCGACAGGTGAGAGCACAATAAGAGGTTGAGCTGCAGGAGGAACTTTAGCTGGATCCAAGTAGAGAGATGCATAAGCCATGAATGCATCACCTTTTGAAGATGACCACACTGTACATTGGTAGCAATGACTAGTGCTGCACGGTAATATTTGCACCGGATTGAGGAACAGGCAGGAGAGGAACTACACAGGTAACAAAAGGTTAATCAGAGTTGCAAGCAGTGATGATATGTGCGTGTATGAGAGGAACACTTGGAACACTAGGCTTTACTGCAGCAGGAGATAGCTCCATGGCCGTATTGCTGGCAATGCATCAGCAGGCAGGTGGCAGAATATGGGGAAAACACGCAAGGAAACACTGTAGAAGAGTATCCAGTCAGGAATAGCTGAGCTACACTCAACAAAGACATGCATTACGCATAGATTTATCCGAGGAGTGCAATGGGTGATCAGGCTTGAGGACATTGTGAAGGAAATCTTATGCGAGCAGCGCTGAGAGAATAGTGTTGGAAGAACAGGAAGAGGAAACAGTCATTAAAGCTTCAATTTGGGACACCGAAAAAGAGAGAATAGATATATCCTCAAGATCTTGCAAATCAACGGTAGCTTCTCTCATATAGGGAGTCACCGGAGTGTGGGTCTGAGGGACTCGGACAATATGAATAATTTAAATGAGGACAAATGATTTGGGAGCATTCTGAAAGGTTTTTAATTCAATTTGATTGATCTGCCTTCTGATAACAGTGCCCTTCTGGTTTCATTCAAGGGAGTTGGGCAGCAGGCAGGCTAAAGCTGACCATTTCAGAAGATAATTGTCAAATAAATTGAATGGGAGAGCTTCATGGTCATCTTGTTGGATGAGACAGACTGATGATGAGGAGGATGCAGAACTTCAGAAGGATGAGCACAGGTAGAGATTATATCCAGTTGACCTTTCTGCTGAAAACTGATAAAAGTTTTCTGTTGCAGCACGTTTCATGTTATTCGTTTTTCTTTTCTTTTGAGGATGAAATCTGAATGAGTTAGGGGAACCGGAAGGCAAGGGAGGTAACGTATCGTCAGGAGGGTCGGCGAATATGCCATGACCATCACCATCCGGCTGGGGGGAAGCAGCCTTCCTAGTCATGAGTCAACAGAGGAGCAGGCTTATTTATTTATGTTTAACACCAGTTTTCAATTGGTACAGGAACTAAAACATGATTTCTTTTTTCTGCGTAGTAGTAGATTGCTTTGCTGTAGAACACAGCTGCAAATATATTTCCTAAGCCGCTCGTCACGAACCATTTCGCCGATGACCAATCAAAACAAAAAATCGACGTCAATCGGTGCTAGTCGGCATGAGCATAAACGTAAACAAAAGCGAACGACGACTCCGTACGTGCGAAGGGATGAACGCGTGGGAACCATATAATCTCGTTCAATCTGTGTCAGGTGTAGTCCATTCAGCATCTGCATCTCTCTTTAGGGGAATTTAAAGTGTATTTTTCGTAATTCTCTCTTCAGCAATATTGCCACCCAGAGCCACTGATTGCCACCCACCAATTCAACTATGGAATGAGTACTGATTGAAGAGTCACTATTGTCCTCATTCGTGCTCGCAGTTTCATCAAAGTCATGCCTTCAATTGCAATCGAGAAGCCCATTCACAAGAGAGAGTTGGTGCCTGCAATGACAACACTTTGTCGAGCAGCATTCCGACTGGGTCTTTTAAACGCGCAGCTAATCGGAAACCGCCACTTGACAAAACGTTTTCTTCGCAGACACAAACTGTTACCCGTGTGAACGGGCATTGGCGAGAATACAGGAAAATGGTGTCGTCAGAGGAAGGAAGGACAACTATGTTCTTCTTCGCTTGTCGGTTCGGTGCGGTGTTCACAATTTGGTGCGTTCGAGGTTACACAAAAAAAGAAAAGAAATTGTATTCTAGAGTCAAACGCTTGGCGCTCTATTCCTTCATCCGTGGGCTTTGTCTATTAGACGGTAATTAAAATTTAATGCTATTCTCAGTTAAAATTAATTAATGTTACACAGAACGTCACACGCAAAATCACAAGTCATTTCATATGAATGTATGCGAATGAGCAAAAATCTGTATTTCATCGTGTTCTCTTCAGTAAGCTCGCGCCCAGCTGTGACGCAGCTCGGAACTCCACCTGGTTGCGCTATGAGATGCAATTGCAGCGGCTCAACATGGTATTTAGTTTTCAAAATCAGAATCAAAGCCTGCAAAGTTCGATTTACAAGCTGAAAACTGAAAAATCTATTATATGAGAGCAATCAATACTAATTGACAATTGAAACTACCATAGGCCAAATATGAATGACATTTATTGCGCTGTTTATAAGGTCTCAAGTTAAACGATGGACTAGGTCATCTAGGAATTTCTCGCTCTCTAAGATTGAGACTGAGCTGTAAGCCTGTTCATAGTCTATAAATTCTGAGCTGGTCGATTACGTGCGTTTATATGATACCACATGTTTTTTTTAATCAGATCGTGAGCGCATGTACGATTTGACGGGATTAGATAATACGAGTGACTACACACAGTAAGTGTACGTAGAACGTTCTGATTAACGACACCAAACTCACAGAGGCATTTTGTCTTAGGGTTTTCAGGTTCATCTGCATCACCAGTACTCAAAAATCGTGTCGCCTTAGGCTGAACTCGTTCAAGGTTGAAGGCAACGAATTATCTAATTTGTGAGAACCCAAAGAAATACAAGGTCATAAGGCTAATGCGAGAGTAAATTCGGAAAGACGACGATGTGACGTGATGAATTCGCAATTTAATCATATTTGAATGTGTAATTAGTATTTTGTGTCCAATGCTCTTACAGAAGTTGTGTTGTACACAAGATACGTATTTGAGTTAACGACAATAGTCTGCCATACGATACTGATAGCTCGACTATCGGGATCAGATGTTCATGTTTTGACTGCTCCGTTAAGACGCGGGCGGAAACCGTTTGCTTGCGGCTTTTGTGTTTCGAAAGAACAGGTACTCACGTTTGGGAGAACGTGAGAACATTGAGGGTGAACATCGAGAACATAAGTGAAACCCCTCTGATCACAGACCAGAACTGGTCAGTGTGGATCACGAATGCGATTTTAAACAAGATGACTTCTAACATGATCATTTTCGGAACAATCTCATGTTCACAGTTTCAAATGTACTTCTATGCCTTTGATGTTTTTTTATTGAAGTGTATCATTATTATTATTATTTTATTGGGTCAGTGTTGTCACATTACTTTGTACGGCCACTTTCCTGACCTGAAACCGTACATGATACTGACTATAGGAAATGGGAATTCCTAGTCCCAGATAAAATTTTGCAGTGAAAATTTAGGGAACTTTATGTGTGTAAGCCAGGAAAAATTATATTTCTTTGGTATCCACCATACCACGACAGTATAATAAACAGTATTTCATTCCTAATAATGGAAAGAATAGAAACCAACACTTGTATTGAATTTCGTATTTTAAGTGGTTTTGATAATCCGGTCCTGATAATCACTCCATTATAACGAAGAGGGAAATTTTGATATTTTCTAGAATCATTGGGAATAGTTTATAATCAATACAATTGAGGAGCAATATTTAAGTAAATCAGAGGTATTTTTTTACAGTACTGTATACCCACAAAAAACAATTTGTTTAAAGAATTCATGATTAGTGCTATCGAGTGCTGTCATACTCGGACCCGGTCCGGTGCTCCGGTCAGGTGCTGCCACACTCCGTTCATGATCATACAGCTATTAGTGCGGTCGAGTGCTGCCACACTCCGTTCATGATCATACAGCTATTAGTGCGGTCGAGTGCTGCCACACTCTGTTCATGATCATACAGCTATTAGTGCGGTCGAGTGCTGCCACACTCTGTTCATGATCATACAGCTGTTAGTGCGGTCGAGTGCTGCCACACTCTGTTCATGATCATACAGCTGTTAGTGCGGTCGAGTGCTGCCACACTC
>SDVV010019271.1:0-13571 GCA_016164225.1 Gammarus roeselii | reverse complement strand
TATTTACTCAATCACACACAAATCTTTTGAGCAGTGATGCGCCAACACTTTACCAGCACCAAAATGAAAACAATTGCACTTTCTTGGAAATTGGTGGTCATGAGTAGATCGTTATTTTTTTTATTGTCCTTGCCAAACACAGGCCGTAATGCGACGAACATGCCTCAAATATCGACAGCATAACCACTCAAAAAAATCCTGATCCGATTGGGAAATCTTGTTGACAAGATGTTGAGGCCTTGTGATGATCAATCTTGTATTATGCGTGAGAAATATATATTCCTCCATTCAACTTCTAGATTTATAGAGGATGTGGCAGGCAAATATTATTTCGAATTGCCAGGAAAACCAATGATTTTTTGAAATTTTTATTGCTACGTGCCCTCTATAGTTCTGTTCCTTTTCAAACAACTGAAAATGTATACCGATGTTTCATAAAAAACATTTCAACTTCCATGAACACAAGATGGATAATGTCACCAATCTGCAAGGAGGAAGTTACTTTATGGGGCATCAATTGAAGACATAATGAAAATGTGATCTGTAGACTGAGCCACAAATTTGTTTCCCCTGCTTTTCTACTCAGTCGAGCAAAGAATCAACTCGAGTTCAAGTCCAGACTTCTTGTAATCAATACTCAGATTTTTTCACATTCAAACTACTGCCCTACCATGTGGGGAAAGTGCACGAAAACATTACTCTCAGACATTCAACGAAGCATAAACTTCACCGCAAAAGTAGCTCACGATGGGAACTCTAGAAAGAGCGATCACGTGACACCAATTCCAAAAGAACTCGGGTGGCTGAACATCCAGGAACGACTTGAGCTGAGCGAAGCAATTCGAGTTTGTAAAATTCAGAACAAGCTTTCCTATTCAAACGGTGTTGTGTTGACCACTCGAAAAGCGGCCCATCAACGATCAACACGGAATGAAAATAATATTGACTCCGTGTTCAAAAGAACAGAGATTGGGGCCAAAGCTTTCACGATTTCAGGTCCAAAGACTTTCAACAAGCTACCAGCTGACATTCGGAACTCTGCATACGTATCTTCTTTCAAGCAGAAATGTACCACTCTACTGCTTGCCCGCAGGCAGGGGCAGGCTGAGTCAAACAATTGTTGACGATTAACACGGAACTGGCAACGTAACACTATATTTTCCAGCTCGCTCAGAGCATCAACACTATCACCCTGTTAACACGACTCTGTTTCATTCCCGATAGCGATAGACTCAATGAGATTCATTATCACTTCTTTCGTATTCCCGCAAAGCGTGTAATTTAACATCACGTATAATGACAGGAATCTCCTCACACAACGTTGCTTCAAATATGCCTTGTCCGGATCACACATGCAAGTATGACAGAACAGTTAAATGCATGTATGGCTGAACCCTCGAACTCACACCTACACATAACCAGACAACCTTTGCCTCCCAACGTATCAGACAGATAATCAACCAATTACGTCATCAAAACATAATGTCTGATCGCAATGCTATGTGTCATCAGGATGGACCGCCTTTTTATTATGTAATTTAAATATAATTGGCTATTTCTCCGGCTTCTCGCCATGTTTCGGAAAGGTGAAACTCATGCTCAGTTAAAGGTTAGATGCTCGCAACCGGTCACTGACAAGTTCACTCACTCGGTTACACGATGTGATGAACGCCATAAGGTCCTGATCCATCATCATATGTATGTTAAATTTATTTTAAATTTGCGCACCCATCATCAAATGTACTTCGGATTTGTAGATCCATCCTCAAATGACTCTTAAATGTGTGTAAATCTATGTATAGACTTGTGGCGGTACAATAATACCCCAACTCACATAGGCCCATCCACACACAAGACCCTTTGACACTTGCACTCGGCGGATGGAATGAATAAAGACTCCAGACTGATTTCACATATATATTTATTTTATTGTTCTATAGGCATTCTACGTCTATTTGTGCTTATGTATGTACTGTTTATACGTGATCTAGATATATATGTTTCTCCGTGTGCAAGTTCGCACTCTGTTACCGTGACACAGAGATCATCACACCGGGTTGTGTACGAACGCATACAAATGTGAATATATTTCTTTCTTGGTTGTTTGTTATGCCAGTGGTCATGCCATACCGTCACACTCTTTGCTGTTCAAATAATTGGGCTGTGGGTTCGAACTATAGAATTCATACTAATTACTACGCAAAAGATTCTAAGGTCATATAACAACACCTAATTTCATTAGGATATAATGCATACGTATTGTGCACCTCAAACCTACCTTGACAGCTCTTTCGTCGTGACACGTTAGGGAGCTCAATGTTCCCCAAGAGTAACACACAACTCGTGTACGAAGAAACCTTTTCTAAGTTGATCATATATTATAACATTGACACTTTATCTGTTTTTTTTTTGTCAATGACTCTCTGTCCGCATAGACCCACTCATACAGTGACATTCTTTGTTACGCAATAAATTAGGCATTGCTCATGAATTAGCAATTCTCACTCTAACTAATTGTCATGTAAATGATCCCTTTGTCAAATCGCAGCACCTTATGTCAACAGGATACAGTGCATATCTACTGTGTACATTAAAACTTACCCTTATAGCTCTCTTGTCATGACATGTTTAGGCAATAGCCGTGTTCGTATGTCCGGCTAGGATAGTAAAATGGCTCCCTACCGCTCGCACACAGCTTCAACTACTTAGTTACAAGTTCTTAGCTTGTCATTTTGCCTATTTTAAATTGGCTATGTATAAATTTATTGTTCCAAACGAAGAACATACCATCTGTGTATGAATAAACTTTTTTATTGTAATTTTTTTAATTTTATTTAAAGATCCATGAAATACTGACCGAAGAATGGTTATTGCTCTCCACTATTTTCATCAACAGGAAAAACATTTGAATGGTTCATTTACGGGCATGGGTACAAGGGGATCATGTTGAGAAATGTATTTCACCGAAATTGCGTTTCCTGAAGTTAGTGATTAGCTTGAGTTTGATGTGCGATAAATCGGCTAAATATGTTTCACAATGTTTCCTGGCTTTTGTCCTGGTTCGAGCTGAATAGATACGTGCTAATGTTGGGTTTCTATTCGTATCGCCGAGGATGAGTTCGGTTTAATAAATATTGAAATGGAGTATTTTATTTCCTTAGGGAGATATATTGAAGAGGCAGCAACCAGAAGAGCGAGTCGAAAGCAGGTTAAATAGGGCCTGGAAAGATCAAGGCGGATATGGTTACAAACATTCCAGTAGTGCATCGGAGTGCGGAAGATACCTTAGCCAGAAGTCTCTGCGGCAGCCACCTGTCTAAGCTACCGAACAACAAGTGTTCTGAAATAAGTCTAATTATTTATATTTTTGCCGCTCCTGCAGGATTAAGGCCGGATTTATTATGAACTCAGCAAAAATTTATCAGGTCCCCGGAACAAAAAAGTTTATTTAATTGTCACGTTTGTACCAATTTTGCACATAATACGTGTTATTTGCATCGCCAAGGTCCCATGCGATCAAAACAATTCCCATTCCCGATTTGTCATATCAAATGCATAATTCAAGAAGTAATTTCTGTACATTTTACTGCCTGCACATCACCTGGCAATGTTGAATGCATATCACATCGAGATATTACTGTTCCAGACATTCTCATCATAAACTTCTCACCCCACACCGTTATGTTGATGAACCGGTAAAAATATGGAATGATAAATCAATTTGTGATATTAAATAGCATTAAACACGAGACCCTCTCACCATGTTTCAGATTTCTCAATGGATTGATTGGTCGAGTAGTGATTTCCATTGCAATAAGTTTAAGAAAGTTGAACGCGTCGACCTGCTTGATGGTTTCCTTTTCTTCGGTCAATCAGGGACATCTGAACGAAAATATGTGAAGTGAGGTGAATGTGTTTCGCTCATTGATGTCAATATTTGAACCGCGTCGACGTTCGATCGATATTTTATTTAGGTTCCATAACTGCAATACACATATTTGATATAATTGAATATATGGACACATCACAATAGGTACTGACATCACTAATAAATGCAACTCAAGCCGTGTGGTATTACAATATTAGCACGTAATGAAAGAGTCGGAAAATACATCGCCAGATCATCACTAGATCCGCCTAAAAACTGAAGATATCCCCAACATTGCGATATACAATTTACTTATCATGAATAAAACCGTATACTGATACAAATAAACAAAACATGATGATATTAAACTAATATGCCCGATGCATCCACGCGTAATGGAATAGATTCATATTATAGTATATTTTCGATATAGTTTTGATCGGTCGTTGAGGCGTCGTAATCGATAAGGAATACACTGCGATTAAGTATTGATGTGTTACAAATATTGATGAGTTGGGTCGTAGGTATGACACGACATTGGACATGAAGACAAATATCACATCGATATTACCGAGATTAGATCTTGATGAAACAATGTTGTTCACGGATTTACAATGCAACAACATTGAAAATTGTTGTTCAATGTTGCAAACATTTCCTTCCAATATTTTTGTGTTATTCAACGACTGAGGAAAACACTGTTAAAACGAGTCCATAATTCAGAGTATGCATGTTAGCGGGCATCTCGGATACAGCGTGACAGATGGCGTTAGGTGATGCAACACCATTGCCAAACAGGGCATCTCGAATACAGCGTGACAGATGGCGTTAGGTGATGCAACACCATTGCCAAACAGGGCATCTCGAATACAGCGTGACAGATGGCGTTAGGTGATGCAACACCATCGCCAAACAGGGCATCTCGAATACAGCGTGACAGATGGCGTTAGGTGATGCAACACCATTGCCAAACAGGGCATCTCGAATACAGCGTGACAGATAGTGTTAGGTGATGCAACACCATCGCCAAACAGGGCATCTCGAATACAGCGTGACAGATGGCGTTAGGTGATGCAACACCATTGCCAAACAGGGCATCTCGGATACAGCGTGACAGATGGCGTTAGGTGATGCAACACCATTGCCAAACAGGGTATCTCGGCTACAGCGTGGAAAAAGGCGTTAGGTGATGTAACACCATTGCCAAACAGTGTATCTCGGATACAGCGGGACAGATGGCGTTAGTTGATGCAACAACATTGCCAAACAGTGTATCTCAGATACAGCGTGCCAGATGGCGTTAGGTGATGCAACACCATTGCCAAACAGGGTATCTCTGCTACAGCGTGACAAATGGCGTTAGGTGATGCAACACCATTGTCAAACAGTGTATCTCGGATGCAGCGTGACAGATAGCGTTAGGTGATGCAACACCATTGCCAAACAGGGTATCTCGAATGCAGCGTGCAGATGGCGTTAGGTGATTCCACACCATCGCCAAACAGTGTACATCGAATACAGCGTGACAGATGGCGTTAGGTGATGAAACGGTTTTGCCAAACAGGGTATCTCGAATGCAGCGTGCAGATGGCATTAGGTGATGCAACAGTATTGCCAAACAGTGTATCTCGAATGCAGCGTGCAGATGGCGTTAGGTGATGCAACACCATTGCCAAACAGTGTACATCGAATACAGCGTGACAGATGGCGTTAGGTGATGCAACACCATTGCCTAACAGGGTATCTCGGCTACAGCTTGAAAAATGGCGTTAGGTGATGCAACACCATTGCCAAACAGTGTATCTCGGATACAGCGTGACAGATGGCGTTAGGTGATGTAACACCATTGCTAAACAGTGTATCTCGAATACAGCGTGCAGATGGCGTTAGGTGATGTAACACCATTGCTAAACAGTGTATTTCGAATACAGCGTGCAGATGGCGTTAGGTGATGCAACAGTATTGCCAAACAGTGTATCTCGGATACAGCGTGACAGATGGCGATAGGTGATGTAACGCCATTGCTAAACAGTGTATTTCGAATGCAGCGTGACAGATGGCGTTAGGTGATGCAACCCCGTTGCCAAACAGTGCATCTCGAATACAGCGTGACAGATGGCGTTAGGTGATGCAACACCATTTCCAAACAGTGTATCTCGGATACAGCGTGACAGATGGCGTTATGTGATGCAACAATATTGTCAAACAGTGTATCTCGGATACAGCGCGACAGATGGCGTTAGGTGATGCAACACCATTGCCAAACAGGGTATCTCGGCTACAGCGTGGAAAAAGACGTTAGAGATGTAACACCATTGCCAAACAGTGTATCTCGGATACAGCGGGACAGATGGCGTTAGTTGATGCAACACCATTGCCAAACAGTGTATCTCAGATACAGCGTGCCAGATAGCGTTAGGTGATGCAACACCATTGCCAAACAGGGTATCTCTTCTACAGCGTGACAAATGGCGTTAGGTGATGCAACACCATTGCCAAGCAGTGTATCTCGGATGCAGCGTGACAGATAGCGTTAGGTGATGCAACACCATTGCCAAACAGGGTATCTCGAATGCAGCGTGCAGATAGCGTTAGGTGATTCCACACCATTGCCAAACAGTGTACATCGAATACAGCGTGACAGATGGCGTTTGGTGATGCAACAGTATTGACAAACAGGGTATCTCGAATGCAGCGTGCAGATGGCGTTAGGTGATGCAACAGTATTGCCAAACAGTGTATATCGAATGCAGCGTGCAGATGGCGTTAGGTGATGCAACACCATTGCCAAACAGTGTACATCGAATACAGCGTGACAGATGGCGTAAGGTAATGCAACACCATTGCCTAACAGGGTATCTCGGCTACAGCGTGAATAATGGCGTTAGGTGATGCAACACCATTGCCAAACAGTGTATCTCGGATACAGCGTGACAGATGGCGTTAGGTGATGTAACACCATTGCTAAACAGTGTATTTCGAATACAGCGTGCAGATGGCATTAGGTGATGTAACACCATTTCTAAACAGTGTATTTCGAATACAGCGTGCAGATGGCGTTAGGTGATGCAACAGTATTGCCAAACAGTGTATCCCGGATACAGCGTGACAGATGGCGTTAGGTGATGTAACACCATTGCTAAACAGTGTATTTCGAATACAGCGTGACAGATGGCGTTATGTGATGCAACAGTATTGAAAACAGTGTGTCTCGGCTACAGCGTGACAGATGGCGTTAGGTGATGCAACACCATTGCCAAACAGTGTATCTCGAATGCAGCGTGCAGATGGCGTTAGGTGATGCAACACCATTGCCAAACAGTGTATCTCGAATACAGCGTGCAGATGGCGTTAGGTGATGCAGCAGTATTGCCAAACAGTGTATATCGAATACAGCGTGACAGATGGCGTTAGGTGATGCAACAACATTGCGAAACATGTTCCAATTACATTCTGCTGTTGTGTAGACCTTGTTTACAACTGTAATCTCATATTGTGTAGTGTTTATTAATCATGTCCTGACGTTGTGATTGATCGTTCAAAGTCATTAAGAGATATGAGCAGGTAAGCAATGTCTCCATGCCATGTTCTCGCCGCTGAGAAGGCTTGCAGTGACGTTGTTGAGAGTTCAAAGGCACTTTAACTAATGTATTCGCTGTTGTTCGATACCAAATCATGATCTATTAATGACGAACAATGTGGCAGGGTTTATTGGAATATTAGTGTTCTGAATGTCAGTGATTGCGTTGATTTGTTAAATGAATTATTGTCGTCAACTGCGTTCAAGGAATATTTTTATCTCACCTCGATTAACTTGTCTTGAAGATTAGAATGGATTTGATTTTTCTACTATATTGTTATGTCTCCACAGGTAAATCAATTCGAACATTCAGCTTCCTCAAAACCTGAAATTGATGCAATAGCTACTCCAAGAGGCCTTACATGTACAATGTTTTGGAAGTGGAGAATGTAAAATTAGTGTTGGCGTGAACACGAATTTGACACCGCATTACCATGAGCTGCGTCGATATCCAACTCGTGTGACGGTCAAGCTGCATCATATCACTCGGGGGCTTGTCTTTACCATCTTGTGTGGTATTCGGTCATAACGGTAAAAATGCTGCGAACACGAACAATTCACAACAACTTTTAGAGGACTACGGGTTTGCTCGAATTGTTTACAAAAAAATTGCAAAATATATAATGCAAAGACTCTTCATAGATGTAACCGACTGTAATATATTAAAAATCGGTTAAAAGATGACAGGAGGATAATTACTTCTGATATTTGGGATTTGAATGTTTAAAGTTACATGTGTAAATGGATTAAAAAGAAATGTCATAGAACTTACAAAATGTGTCAGTGGGCGCATGAATTTCCAAACAGCATTTCATTGTATATTATGGCCTACATGAGATATGATTGAAAACCATCTGTACAGGACATTGAATGCTGACTTCCGTGGCACTACAATAAAGAATATCTGATTCAACTGACTTGCGTCCCCGACCAAGTTATCCTGTGCTAGTTTGATTGCCTCAATAATTCAACTCTATTCCTAGTTCACTCAAGTTCCTCCCAATCCTCTTGCAGTGGCGTTGCCGTGCCAAATTTGATCTACAAAAGTTGCTCGGGAACCGACTGCGTCTGAGTCAGGCTATAGATGGTGTGACCTGTGTTACAGTGTAAGGTAATGTGTTTTGTCAGGTAAACTGTCTGATGGCACAGCGATTCTACGTTCATTAGTTAGTTACATATCCTAGCCTATACGTTATTTACCACGTGTTATTATCAGTGTATGGATAATTTCATAAATGATTACTTTCCAAAATTTATAAATCCCATCATGAAATCAATTTTTTTTTTCCAAATTTTCCAAAGACTACACTTGATTTAACGAGAACATACTGATTGAACGTATACCAAACAATATCATCCCAAAATACCAAGTCAAATCGCATCATGTGATACTGAGGTATTTTTCCTTTCATATCCTTTGGTGTATCGCTGCAATCCAACTCATCGCCTCATATCCATGAATACTTTGACAGCTTCATTCGTCCTGCTAATGAGAATCCCTCTTATCTTACGACAATAATCTTCTCAGCCTTCGGAGTGAGAATTGCACAGGCTTGGATTCCTTGGGAAAGTGTTGGAAGGACTCAGCCTCATTATGGTCCTTCTACACTCAACCATTCCGTGTAAGTGTTTTTTAGGCCCAACTAGCATTGAATATCTAAGTTTCATTGCTTGTGGAACACAATTGGTAATGATACTTTATCAAGTCCTCCCCTTTTCTTCTTTACCACCTCGTTAACAGTTACCAATAACCTGAACTCTCTCATCAGGTAGAACAGTAATACTGTTCAACAATGAACGCCCGCTGCTCCCTATCAAATTAACCCACCGAGAAATTCTAGATTTCTCTAAATTGCTGGTAACGACTGTAAATGAAATTATCGATGCTTCTATCATCCGAAACAAAACATCATTACATATAATTTCATGAGGTTTAAGTTTTATCTTTTTACGTCAATTATTCATAAATTAACTACTGACATGTTTATTCTGTTCCGCTAATTACAATAGTGATAGCCTCCCAACTGGTTGCTAAAATTTAACAGTATAATATAGGAACTTCTAAGTTACCGTGTTGTGGGATTCACGCCGTCCCGCAGTCTTATGAATAACCTACCTGCACATACTAACTTGCCACATACAGTCAAAGTGATTGGGCAATACATGTGTGTATCAAGCTAGTCATGGGTGAATGTATAAGCCTGAGAGCTCATTTCGAAACGAATTATAAGCATCTGACTGCGAGTACGTCAGCATACACTCACCTTCAACAGTATCAGTTGAAGTGTAGGACTAGAAAACACAGTCATGCGTGTATGAAAACTTCAAAATATACAATCTTCATGCAATGATATCAGAACAAAACGGGAAAAGACCAAATTTCTGGAGTCGATAGTACCTAAATTCCTTCGTGTTTCCTGGCCAACGAGTTTTATTCATGTCCTTATTGCCCGCGGTGTTGCTGAACAATTCTCTCTCTTGTAAGCGTGCTTGAATTCGCTCGTCTCGCCGGCCTTGTCAGTGTTAGATCATCCATTGTTCCATTTCAGATTCTTTAACCAATGTATGATTTTGGTAACAATCATATAAGGGGAGCAATACAAGCCATGTAAAGTCGAAACAGAGGGATGACCATTGGAGTAGATGTGTTTTGCTTTTCTGATCCTATAGGTTTAATTGACAATCATGAAGCAATGCAGATCCAAACCGTAGATCAAGACATAGTGCAATCAATGTGGAAGCTCATTTGGAAGTAAAGTTTTAATGCCGATGAGTTCTTTTATAATAAAACGCAAAATTCCACTATCTGCTAGTATTTACCTGATATGAGAAGATTTGAAAATAACTTTTATGTGGTTTTCTTTAATGTTTTAATACATGCTCTCTAACGTCTATCACATCTCTCTACAAGTTGCATACATTGATCCTGAAATTGGACAATGGATCTGTTATCGACGCAGCCTGATGGTGACGCGTAAAAAAGATCGAATACCTCATATTTTATGGCAACTTATCAAATAAATTATATCCCATTAGAGCGTTTTTTTTTCTAAATAAATGGGAACATCGAATGATTTGTTATCTAAAAGCGTGGACTGAATAACGAAAGTGAACAGTTTCTTTCGAGCCACGGAACTCTCCAGCCCGTCCCTACCAATACAGTCTCAATCACTCCCCGTGAGTTGGTTAGCGTCTGGATGACGATACACGGAGACGAATAAAAAAGAAGGAACTGTAGGACGATGAACAGATGTATTGCTTATGTTTCGGGAAAGAATACATGACTTGTTTTCACAAATAATTTTCTGATCTCTGCCACTCATTGCACCAATATTTACCCGTGCATAAGATCCTGTGTCGCTCTACTCTTCAAGTATTTTTTCGACACAGTATATAGCGTCTACATAAAATGCCTAATAAAATGGCTCGCATTATATACGTGAAATGTCAGAATTGGACTCAATACCCTTCATTGCTGATGCAGTAAACTTGGTAGATTGTCAACATCAACCGCCGATTCCTGTTACGTCTGAAACACTCAGTCTCAGTGATCGCGTTTGACGTGTTGCCTTAGTTATGAAAGAGAAGCCTTGCCATTACCATTGTAAGATTCACCTAAAACATGTTCTCGAAACTCAATGCCTGACTATATATAAAACAATTATTCTCTTTGCTAGTTAATCTGAAGAAATGAACGTTTTAAACCATTGACACTCATATGAGTTTTGTCCACAGCTGCTGCAGCAATATTTGCAAATAGTTGGAATTGCAACGTTTGTCGAAAATGAAGCGCATGGGTCCTTAAAGTGTAGTCAAAAGACTACTGATGGTTCAATCACTTTATTACTGGCCCTTTCTTATTTCATGGAACAGAGATAAGGCTCTATTTAAGATTATTGAAATTTGAAGTAGTTTAAAGATGAATTCAGTTTCGTTCCTCGATTGGCATGCAGTTTTAAGTCCTGATATGGTATACATAATTTCATATTTGATCCAGTGTAAGCACTTTTTCTTGACTAGAAATCCTACTCAATGTAATTGCATGCGACTTCCCGAAGTTTTTTCAAACTTGAAAACCAATATGCTGTACATGCATATTGGACATGCATTTTCCCCTAAACGAGAACAGCTAATGCTGATGTTACACCGATCTCCATTACGGCAAAAGTCAAAATATGTCAAATAAAAAACGGTTCTCGCGTCAAAAGATTCATGAATTTGTTGATTGTCTCTTGACTGGCTTTGGTTTCAATATCTCTTTCTAACTCACATTTGGTAGTGCTACATGAGACAGTTGACAGCAGTACAAGGGATTCGACGAAACAATTTTAAACTCTAGAACCTTAACATACTCGTTTTGATTGAAGCTTTTGTAGCAACCTCAGTTGAAATTGCTTACATGCATTCACCATATTGTTCCCTCTTCAACTCGTATCTCACGAATTATGCCGTCTATTGTTTTAGGTTCATCTCTCATTGCAATCTCAGCGGGGTATAGTCACTTGCTCACGCTCAGTCAAAATACCTTTATATTGTGATATGTCGCATTGCAATCTCAGCGGGGTATAGTCGCTTGCTCACACTATCACAATGCCTTCCTATTTTTTTAAGTCTCATTGCAATCTCCTCACGGGGGGCTCGCTGGCGCACACTCACTGACAAGGTCGTTCTTCTTGCATAGATGGTGTTCAAGTGCTAACAAGTGTAGGAATACAAAAATAGGCCTATTGGCCCAAACTAGGATGCCTTTTGATGGCAAGATCGCAAGTTTAGAAGTAGAACGCCTAAGAGAGCTTCATCCGCCAATTCTGTTTTCATAACACAAAGAAACGAAAAAGGTTTAGCTATTTTACGGCAATTTATGTGCAACTTATCGAGCCGAGACCTAAATGTTTCGATAGTATTGCTGTTTACCACCTCCGCTGGAAGTTTGTTGGATTTTTTGGCAACTCTATACGTGAAAAAATTGCGCGGGATGTCGAGTGAGAAACGTTTCCCAACGATTTTGAATCTATTGTTCCTAGTCACTCCGTTCGTGTCTATTGTGAAAAGATTCGCTCGGTCGAAGATTTTCTTACCCTTCATAATCTTCCACACTTCGATCATGTCACTTCTGACACGACGTTTCTCTAGTGAATAACGATTGAGTTCACGTAGCCTGCCTTCGTACGAGTTATTCCGTAGCGAAGGGATGAGTTTGGTAGCTCAACGTTGAACCTTCTCTAATTTGAAAACGTCTTTTCTAAGATATGGAGACCAGAATTGAACGGAATACTCGAGCTGCTGTCTGATAAATGCACTGTATAACTTGATCATACTGTGTGGATTTTCGAACGAGATAATGCAGGATATCATACCTAGCATTTTATTGCCTTTCTTGGCAGCATCGTTACATTGCTTGATACTTTTTAGGTCGTTACTGATGATGACTCCTAAATCCCTCTCTTCAGTGACACGTATGAGTTTCTTTCAGGACATTGAATATTCGTGCTTGTGGTTAAGAGGACCTATGTTTATAACTTTATATTTGTCTACATTGAATTTCATTTCCCACTGTTCTGACCAGTCTACAATTTTGTTCATGTCTAGTTGGATCTGCTGGCACTCTAGTACGATTTCCAATTTTCCTCCTATCTTCGTATCGTTTGCAAACTTGCCGATGTTTGAGAGTACGTTACTATCGATATCGTTAATAATTATAGTAAAGAGAACTCGGCCTAGCACAGATCCTTGAGGCACGCTGCTTGTACCATAACGCCCAGAGGAGGAAGCGCCGTCAACCCAATTAAAAATCAAGAGCGTATCTCCCGCGATTATTGTAGTGCATGGTAGTACATGGTAGTGGATCGGAGCACATCGTCGTGATCTACTACGGTGTCCACAACGCTCAAGTGCTCCGTTGGCCTGCGGTGAACAGGCGAGCAGTATGCACCAGCGTAGCATGTCATGTAAATCAGATGATGGCCATCAGAGATGAGTAACCCAGAGGCCATCTTGTGTGTTTTGGTAGTCTGTTTCTCCAGTGCCCTACGGAGATGAAGACATGGCAACATCGTCGTCACTGATAAATAAAGCAGTCTCAAAGCACAGTCCACTGAATATAGAAGACAGTCCGATCCTAAG
>SDVV010019270.1:0-13571 GCA_016164225.1 Gammarus roeselii | reverse complement strand
ATCTTGAGGTCCCAGATTGCTAGGACCAACTGAGAACCATCATTTATGTGTTTGAATAGAGGCCCTGATTATCATAGATCTTGAGGTCCCAGATTACTGGGACCAACTGAGAACCATCATCTATGTGTTTGAATAGAGCCCCTGATTATCATAGATCTTGAGGTCCCAGATTGCTAGGACCAACTGAGAACCATCATTTATGTGTTTGAATAGAGCCCCTGATTATCATAGATCTTGAGGTCCCAGATTGCTAGGACCAACTGAGAACCATCATTTATGTGTTTGAATAGAGCCCCTGATTATCATAGATCTAGAGGTCCCAGATTACTGGGACCAACTGAGAGCCTGAACTGAGATCCTGAGAGCCTCGCTTGCATGCTCGCTTGCGCAGCATGCAAGCGAGTCTCTGGCATGCTGCGCAACAGACTGAAAAAACTGTCTCTTTCTGGTAATTACCCTAGAAATTCTACTGACTATATCAGTTCTATTTATGAGTAATTTCCTATTTTTTGTATATACCAGTTTATTTTGTTAAATAAACCAGATTCTACTAGTAAAATAAACCAGATTATACTAGTAAAATAAACCAGATTATACTAGTAAAATAACTAGGTAGAACTAGTATTTAGAAATAGAACCTAGCAGCGTTTATAATTGTTATTAATAAATACTATTTTAACGAATAAATGCAAGTAACAAGTCTTAAATATATTAGTTAAACTCGTGGAATATTGTAAATGTTGTAGAGTTATTACCAATAAAGTCCTCATTTTCCAGTCAGCTTCGCGACATGCAGTAAATAGTGATTTTTACCCCAGCGCAGGATGCCCATAGGCCTACTGTTGATAAGACCTAATACCGAAATCGTTGTCACCATCAATGATGTTGCACTCCTGAAAAATATTCGTTAAATTATTTCAATCTATTGCTTTTACATTTTTTATTTAGAAACATGTCCGCTAATTAGATTTTTGAAACCATGTTTTTTAATTTTTGAAAACGATCAACACTGTACTTCTTCCAAACTGGACAACGCTTTGTCTCCACAATCACCCACTCTGTTGCAAGAGTATTGCTTTTATAGTATTCCAAAAGCCAGTGCAAGAGTCCATCATTAGCTATGACGCGATCAGTTGTCTGCAAAATAGAATGTGCATTTGAACTCTTTTTCCTACGAACATACTGGCTTGAGACTAATTCATATACGATGAGAATATTTACAGTTGGTGGCTGATGCTTGCCTCTGCTTCAATAAATTTATTGAAAAATTAAAAAGTAAGTCTGAAATAGGAGAACCAAGACTGCGCTTACTAAATCCCAAAGTCAAACATTGGTCCGTTTTATGTAATTCAAAATTCTAGTTTGAATTGATGCATAATCCGTTGAAGTACCTCATTTTTGGGAGCATCTGTGAATATGCTTAGCGAGCCGTTGGCGCTCACACGTACATCAACGACAACATATGCTACACTCCTTTATAACGCTCTTCTGTTCATCGATCACACATTTTTATAACTGTAAATTCTTGGAATTTAGTCACAGATGATCTTTGTTTATGCTTTAATAATCCACTCTTCAAACAGCATTAGGTTATTTTTCTCGATTTAAGTGGTCAAGTAAACATGCTCTTTGTCGGAGCTGCCCTCCACCCTCTTCTGCTCCCCCCATCGGCATTACAGCGTCTCTTTCATTCACGTGTTTTATTCTCTCACCCTCCATCTCCGTTCGTTGGAATTCCTGTTCTGGAGTCTTCCACAGTTTCTCAAGCAACGCATTTCTTTGCATTTGTTTCCTCTTATTCTCCTTTGATGGTGCTCTCTCCTTGAACCCTCCTGTATGCCCTGTCATTCTCATACTCTTGCTCGACACATTGTGTTCTTCTCTTTCACTTCATTTTTACCACGCTATCCATTTCTTCGCTCTTCCTTTGACAGCGTTCCCCTCAACCGCATGTTTCCCATCTCACGTTTATTGCGCATTTCAGCTGCTTCCTTTCAATCTTCTTTTAGAGCTTCTCTAAAAAATATGCATGAGTCTACCATGCCACTGCATTGAGACATTCATGCGACACATGGGTTTCACGAAGCAGGAACCTTATCCGAGGAGCCCCGTCGAGGAATAATGACAAACTGTCGTGATGGTAACCTCAAGACTCCTTCGTTCAGGCAACATGTAGAAATCTCTCACGAAATGTTCTCACGAGAACCTGAACGTCTTGAAGAAATTGTTTGATCCTTCACACGCACATCACTCGAGTCGTGTTCAGAGAAATTACCTCCAGCAATGGGTATTGAGAGCAGCATTCGACTGAAGGGAGTAAAATGAAGTAAGAGCAGCTGCATTTCTTGCCCAAGCTTGCTATTAAGCGCATCATTGCTGTGATGGAAAGTTATAACTCTGGTTCTCAATAGAGTACTGGTCAAACTGCAACGTTCTGAATTGCCCATCAAATAGAACAATATATATAAAGGAATGCTATGTGAGTTGCTTGGAGGCAATTCCCTGCGTGAACTTACAGACCGCGATGCCCTCAAACATCTCGGAGAATACATCAATCAATTGTTTGCTTTGATGTGGTCATATCAATTGCCCAAGTGTGTGTGACTGCCGCTTAGCGCGGTAGCCAAAGACTTTGCTAGCAGTGCATTTATAACCAAGAGGCCAACGACACCTTTTTCAACAACAAATTTTACTAGATTTTGATGAGTGTCACGTTATATATATATCCGAGCAGAAGAATAAAGGAATGTTGCTCATCGGAATGTACTCCGTACGATAAAATTTATATTGCCTAGTTATCATCAAGTATTTTTTGTATCTGTAATTTTATTTCGCTACATCGTTTATACTATTGTTACGAGGGACGATAATAGTGCCTAACACTGCCACCCTCCATCTGAGAATGAAAGTGCTGATACTTATAAGAAAAAAGAAGGAAACGAAAAAGATTCTAGACTAGTGTTAGATAATGTGATCTACCTCATGATATCAGTTGTTTTAGTGGACTAGTTTAAGGTAATAAGATCTCCCTCTCATGATATCAGTTGTTTTAGCGGACTAGTTTAGGGTGATGAGATCTCCCTCTCGTGATATCAGTTCTTTTAGTAGACTAGTTTAAGGTAATGAGATCTCCCTCTCGTGATATCAGTTCTTTTAGTAGACTAGTTTAAGGTTATGAGATCTCCCTCTGATGATATCAGTTGTTTTAGGTGACTAGTTTAAGGTAATGAGATCTCCCTCTCATGATATCAGTTGTTTTAGTGGACTAGTTTAAGGTAATGAGATCTGCCACTCATGATATCAGTTTTTTTAGTAGACTAGTTTAAGGTAATGATATCTCCCTCTCATGATATCAGTTGTTTTAGTAGACTAGTTTAAGGTAATGAGATCTGCCGCTCATGATATCAGTTGTTCTAGTAGACTAGTTTAAGGTAATGAGATCTTCCTTCCTCTCATGATATCAGTTGTTTTAGTAGACTAGTTTAAGGTAATGAGATTTCGCTCTCATGATATCAGTTGTTTTAGTAGACTAGTTTAAGGTAATGAGATCTCACTCTCATGATATCAGTTGTTTTAGTAGACTAGTTTAAGGTAATGAGATCTCGCTCTCGTAATATCAGTTGTTTTAGTAGACTAGTTTAAGGTAATGAGATCTCGCTCTCATGATATCAGTTGTTTTAGTAGACTAGTTTAAGGTAATGAGATCTCGCTCTCGTAATATCAGTTGTTTTAGTAGACTAGTTCAGGTTATTAGATGTCGTTCTTGTAATATCAGTTGTTTTAGTAGACTAGTTCAGGTTATTAGATGTCGTTCATGTAATATCAGTTGTTTTAGTAGACTAGTTAAGGTTATTAGATGTCGTTCTTGTAATATCAGTTATTTGATCTAATTCACTGTTCAGATGATAGCTCTGCGATTTTTTTTATGGGGAAAAATAAAAAATATATTTCATGGCGTGAAACAATTGACATTCATTTAATGTACATTCAATATCTATGCAATCTTTCATAGGTTTTGTTGCGCGTTATTGATAAGAGGGAGAATTTTTCCTGTACTTTAACGGCACGGTAATATTCTTTAATCCCTAATATATACACTAATATCTCAAATCTAAATTAGGTAAGATGATAAGCCAAGACCATCAAATCATATTGAGAAACCTTATAGAGTTCATCACGTGTGACTGAGTAAATGGGACTGAGTATGAACAATAGCGTGCATTTTACTTCCATAGCTGAACAAGTACACAACCTTTCCGGAACATGTCACAACTAAAGAGATAACAAAGAAAGATTAGAGAACACAAGGAATATGCTTTTTTTCCTGATGGCAGGTGATTTTGAGATTAGACATTAAAGAAGTTCATAAAAATAATTGGCAGGATTTCCTAATTCTGATTAATAGCTTTATACAGTGGGTAGCGAAGGTTGCAGGGCATGTGTGGGTCCATGTGAGTTAAAGAGCCACTCATATATGCTTATATGATACGGGCTGGGAACATTTAAAATGACCATGAGGGAGGTGATTCTCGGTCGCTACGCGGCGATGTATTACTCGCTTTTCATTAGTTCAAAATACGTAGCTAATAAGATTACTCTACCTGAATGAGTTGAACGGTATGTGATAAAATTGTTGAAAGAAAATTGGCAGTGTTCAAGAAGTATGAAAGTACATCCCTAATTACAAAGAGATATTCGTCTCATATATTATCGTCGGACCATCATGTATGAAGTCTTTTCCAATTAATTTAGAGGGTGGTCAAGTTAGGCCAGCACAGAAGTGAAAGTTGATTTTCTCCCTATCAAAAGACCGCGGTGTCCTAGCCGAGATTCGAACTCAAAGCAAGAAGCACCGGAGGCTGACAGTGCAGTCAGGTACACTAACCTTCGGTCGCCCCAATCCTCCTAAGATAATAGATGATGATCGTCCAAATTATGTTCAATTGATGCTGGCACGACGCAGTTGCGGCCACGAAGACATTCAATTCGCGGAGTAACTAAATGGACGGCTCAGTTTCGCAATTTAAATCACAAATATGGACTCATGGCGCAGAATAAGTTAATATGGATTTGAATCTTCAAGATCAAATGGAATGAGCGAAAAAAAAGGTGCGTTCTTGCTGTTGGTGATTTTTCTTCGTAACTGTACGTGGATAGTTACTTTTCTACGTTGATAGCAATCACACGGGATCAACATGTTGCCAATCCAGGGTGCTGGAATCGGAGACCTCTGCTCTGTCCCCAGCGGGGACAAGGCTGCCCAACGTCAGTTCGGAGACCTCTGCTCTGTCCCAAACGAGAACGAGGCTGCCCAACGTCAGTTTGGAGACCTCTGCTCTGTCCCCAGTGGGGACGAGGCTGCCCAACGTCAGTTCGGAGACCTCTGCTTTTTCCCCAGCGATGACGAGGATGCCAGAACGTCAGTTTGAATTTACCGAACGGCAAACCCGTTTTGACAGCATTTAGCAAAGGGCACATCTTGAACGGCGCCATTTGTTTGTTCCGCGTCGTGTGCGCTCTGTACATGAGGCTGCATTCCACGCTAGACCATTCGTTAGAGAAATTTAATTAGTTGCCATATTTATTCGACATTAAAGCAATAACTTCTCCCGCTGCCGCTTGCCACTAAGTCAGCTTACGGCGAGATCCCTTTGACCCTCTTCTTCTTCTCTACACCAAACTGGTCCAAGTAAATTGAAACTACAAACCCGGTCAGCAACCCGGTATTTGAGTCGAACCCCAAAGAATCTTGTTTGCCTATAAATGTTTATCGTCGGGTCGTGGTAACCAAGAAACACCACATGGATTGCGACTACATCACTAATTTCCTCCCCTGTGGTAATTACCGAGAACAAGTGTTCTAACACATCCTTGTTAGAACTGTATGACATTAGCGCCCTCTCGGCTGCTGGAGCGTCCCTGCTTATCAAAGCCGTGGGTCATCGCCAACAGAAGGTGTTTAATAATAAGAAACGCTTCATTTGTAATTCCAATGGGTGGTGGTCGACGCGGGAGGGCGCACTGGTGGAGACGGTGAGAAACAGAAGATGCGCCAACACAGTTTGTACTTTTTCAACCTCTATACTCGCCCTCTGGCGCTGAATTACTCCTAATATCTATCAAAGAAATCGACTGTTTGACATGAGCATAAATCATACTGTTAACTATTTTAGTAAATGCATAATTTCTAATACAAATTTTGCTCCTTTTAATTCATGCTATCGTATTGTAGATGTCAACAGATTCAAGTTTTGTTAGCCACGACGGGATGACCGTCTTTAGGGTAGCGTTGGGCCTTCTAATATCCCTGGGAGGCGGCCTCTGTTGTGAATCTTCAATTCCCTGTTCTCGAGCTGCGCCTCTGGTTCTAATATCCCTGGGAGGCGGCCTCTGTTGTGCATCTTCAATTCCCTGTTCCCGAGCTGCGCCTCTGGTTGGCATCCTCTGCGATGGCAAGGATGGACATCACCCATTTAATGGAAATGGCTGACTGGCTTAGGCAGCAGAACGTCTGTAGTGCTAATGGCCGGTCGTGTCAGGTGAGTATTTGTGGGCTCGTAATAAACAAGTGTATATTAATACGACCACCTCCAGCGCATTGTAGCTTGAGAGGGGCAGGAGCCCGCGCAGGCATCCCTCTTGGCTGGCACCCTTCCTGGTGATGGTGGTGGCTGCTACTTGTTAGATTGGGGATGGGGGGACGACGGGGGGTTGTCAGAAGATGGGAGTGTAGCCATTATTGCTTTGAGAGAAACAAACCTAAGCGAGAACGGTAATGTGAATCTGAAATACCTTCATGTTCTCGTAAATGGCATGTGTCACGGTAAAATTAATTAGCAAATAACGATGCATAAACGAAATTATCAGTAACTCCAGGACCCAAATGTTGGGTGCAAAGGTACATATTCTGGTCAGTTTCACATATAAACAACTATTGTTATTTGATTTTAAGGATCATTTGTGATTGTAATTTGAATGTTATTTAATTGGGTAAAATACAATATTTCATGAGGAGGAAAGGGCCCAAGGGACCCCGCCCCTATGTGACGGCCTTTCACTATACCACCTTACAGATTTGAAGGAGCCGCTGTGCGTGGTATATACCATATAATGATTTTGAGTGGAGACACTATTTACGTACGTTACTGTAGGTACAGTTGATTCAAATGACGCTTTCTTTGTGAACTGCTGTTATTCGTACGCAGTTTATCTTATTGTGACTAAAGCATAATCTCAAATTAAACAATTCTAGTCTGGGGTAGCGGAATTTGTTCTGAAATACAGCTAATCCTTTTTGCTGTCATCACTCAACCCTCCTACCCTCCTACTTAACCCATCCCCCCATCCCAACTCCGCCCTCCCATCCATCACCGTGTAGTGACCCTTCACAATAGTTGGTACCCTACAGTGTCACTCTGTCCGTGCCCGGTAGAGGGTGCCATCCTCGTCCGTCTCATGTGCGATATGCTAAAATGCTCGAGGGGCGCCTCTTACCCTCACAGCCGCTTCAGGAGCTAAGCAGCTATTGGGCGCAAACACTAATCCGAGCTGTTACTGTATTAAGCGCAATTAAACCATGGAATTGACTCAATATTTAGGTCTTGGGAATCGTCGACGCCCATTGACAATGAATGCACGTCAGCGGTAGAGAAGATACCCGCAGGAGGCTCCTCAAGCAGCTTATGCGTCGTAACTTGCACTAGCATTGCTGATTGGACGATCATCGGTTTCCCAATTGATAAAAATCATGAATTGCAATGAATTAATTGATCTCAAGAATTAACCGTTAAATTGACCCTTAACCGGCGTCGGCGGTCTCGCCATCAACTCAGCTTATCACTGCATTGATTGCAAAGATTCAATGTCGATATGATCATAAATAGGACATAGGATGAAGAATATTAGTTTATTTAAACATTTGGCTTTAGCAGACTATAGAGAAGTGAAATACTGCTAGTCAAGACATTTGTTAACACATGTTGGGGGTCGCGCTGTGACGCGAGTTCTGCTATGAGGAGACAATTCCACTCCTATGCATCTATTCTGAAGAGACGAACAAATATTCGGCAGAGACAAGCTAAATACACCGAGGAGACGAGCAACACAGACCAAGGACACGAGGTAAATACACCGAGGAGACGAGCAAAATGCATCGAGGAGACGAGCAAAATACACCGAGGAGACAAACAAAATGCATCGAGGAGACGAGCGAAATACACCGAGGAGATGAGCAAGATACACCGAGGAGACGAGTGAAATACACCGAGGAGACGAGCGTAATACACCGAGGAGACGAGCAAAATACACCGAGGAGATGAGCAAAACATACCAAATAGACGAGCAAAATACACCGAGGAGACGAGCAAAATACACCGAGGAGATGAGCAAAATACACCGAGCAGACGAGCAAAATACACCGAGGAGACGAGCAAAATACACCGAGGAGACGAGCGAAATACACCGTGGAGACGAGCAAAATACACCGAGGAGACGAGCGAAATACACCGAGGAGACTAGCAAAATACACCGAGGAGACGAGCAAACTATTCCAGAACACAGCATTTAGTCATCACACTTCTCATTAAGTTTGATAACCTGCGGTTGTAAAACTTGTTACTCCTTCCCTATTCTCTTTCTGCTCGGCTCTTCATTGAACGCCACACATAAATTCATCGTGACCACCAGGCTCGACTCTAGCTTTGTCTCTCCCTGTTGCTCCCCTCACTCTTCTTTTTCCCTCCATGTTGCCTACTCTCAGTCCTTCCCTCCCTGCCACCTCTCTCCCTCACTCTCCCTTCCCATCTTGTCTTTTCCTCATTTCCATCCTCCTCCCTGCCGCCTCTCCACCTCTCTCCTTCCCCGGCCACCTCTCCCTCACTCTCCCTCTCCATCAAGTCTTCCATCAATACCTGCCAGTTGAGGCGCTAAAAACCCTCTTACAAAGAGTTAATTATGCGCCTCAGCCTCAGGAGAATGTAAAGACCCGTCGCGAAGGCCTTTTGTTTCAAGGGCCGCCGCCAGACCGTCGCTAAAAATGGCAGACTGACGCCCGCGTAGGGAAATATGCGCTATTTTAGACGTTAAAATATCCTTGTGTTGTCCATCATTGAATGACGATGGCAGCGTTCCGTCAGGGCTTTTCGCCTTGCCCTGGTGTTGGCAGGCGTGTGTAGTGTAGGGTAGGCTTGCACTTGTGTTGGCAAGTGTGTGTAGTGTAGGCCATGCTTGCTCATGTGTTGGCAGGAGTGTGTAGTGTAGGCTTGCCCTTATGTTTTGTTTTGGCAGACGTGCGTAGTATAGGCCAGGCTGGCCTTGTGTTGGCAGACGTGAGTAGTGTAACCCAGGTTTGCCATTGTGTTGGCAGGCGTATGAAGTGTAGGCTAAAGTGCCATGTAAACGGCTTCGGAAGTTGCCAAGCACATTAAAGAAAACAGGACATGTTCACTTCCTCTCGTTGGAAGGTATAGAAGTTCATGTCATGAGTACTGGCTTGGTAACGGGTGCGTGCGACTAATGTCGACTCTGATAGGAACTAATTGTTCTGATGTTCACCATATACCGATTTGCAATCGTTAAATGTTCTTTACAGATGCTGACAAATTATTTGTCAACACACGAATTCTTTCCTGTAAGCAGTACGTCGAATATTGTACTAACTTTCATCTTGTTGCTTTTGGGTACACAGAGGCATCATATACAAACGGCCGTGCTGAAAATACTGTGGCACACTGCAAATTAAATAACATATCACAACTACAATGCCTTCGAAGTACTGCAAACTCAATAACATACCACAACTACGATGCCTTCGACGTACTGCAGACTCAATAACATACCACAACTACGATGCCTTCGACGTACTGCAGACTCAGTAACATACCACAACTACGATGCCTTCGACGTACTGCAGACTCATTAACATACCACAGGTTCGATGCCTTCGACGTACTGCAGAGTCAATAACATACCACAACTACGATGCCTTCGACGTGCTGCAGACTCATTAACATACCACAGGTTCGATGCTTTCGACGTAGTGCAGACTCAATAACATACCACAACTACGATGCCTTCGACGTACTGCAGACTCATCAACATACCACAGGTTCGATGCCTTCGACGTACTGCAGACTCAATAACATACCACAGGTCCGATGCCTTCTACGTACTGCAGACTCAATAACATACCACAGGTTCGATTCCTTTGACGTACTGCAGACTCAATAACATACCACAGCTGCGATGCCTTCGACGTACTGCAGACTCAATAACATACCACAGGTTTGATGCCTTCGACGTACTGCAGACTCAATAACATACCACAGGTTCGATGCCTTTGACGTACTGCAGACTCAATAACATACCACAACTACGATGCCTTCGACGTACAGCAGACTCAATAACATACCACAGGTTCGATGCGTTCGACGTACTGCAGACTCAATAACATACCACAACTGCGATGCCTTCGACGTACTGCAGACTCAATAACATACCACAGGTTCGATGCCTTTGACATACTGCAGACTCAATAACATACCACAACTGCGATGCCTTCGACGTACTGTAGACTCAATAACATACCCCAGGTTCGATGCCTTCGACGTACTGCAGACTCAATAACATACCACAACTGCGATGCCTTCGACGTACAGCAGACTCAATAACATACCACAGGTTCGATGCCTTCGACGTACTGCAAGAAAATGTCTGTAACTAAATATAAAAATTGAACACCTCATGTTTTGAAGCAGGCGCTTTAAATTTGTATTCGAGGCCACCGTTTTCCCAACACTGTCCACCCTTATCCTTCCGCCCCCCTCCTCCATCACATCCCCCTCAAGCCATTGCTGTATCCCCAATCAACAACTCCAACATTCTTAACCATTTTCAGTGCAATAAATAAATGCGGCCGACACTCAAAGTGGCTGTGATATGACAGTGTGAGGCCAATTTCTGTCTTCCTGCTCTAAAATGATACCAATAAAGCTGATCGGAACAGCTGACGTGGTGCCTCTTCTCGGGCATGTGGACCTTGTCGACTGCACAACGGCTCGTCTTGCTCGAATTCGCGACTATGCCTACCCTCTTCTAAGCCAGAGCTGTGTACCTGCCATGAGACCCGTTGTGTGCCCGCTCTGAGACATTGCTGTGCATCCCCCCCCCCTTTTTGAGTCATGGGTGTGTACACCGCACCTTCTGAGACACGGCGACTGTGTCCGTCACCCTCGGAGCGCAGGTGCCGAAGCGACGTACCGCGAGCCGTTGTTTACCAGAGTCATCTCCCGGGAGAGTCATTTAGCAGCTTAGGGCATGTTAGGAGCAGTGGGGCTTGTTGGGAGCAGTGGAGCATGTCAACGGCAGTGTTGTATGATGAGGGCAGTGGGGAATGTTGAGGGCAGTGGGGTATGCTGCGGGCAGTGGGACATGTTGAGCGCAGTGTGGCATGTTGAGGGCAGTGGGGTATGTCAAGGGCCGTGTTGTATGTTGAGGGCAGTGGGGTATGTTGAGGGCGTGGAGTTTGTTTAGGGCAGTGGGACATGTTGAGGGTGGGGTATGTTGAGGGTGGAGTATGTTGAGGGCGGGGGGTTCGTTGAGGGCAGTGGGACATGTTGAGAACGGTGTGACATGTTGAGGGCATACGAGAACAAACGAGAACAACCATGTGTGGACAGTAGGACATGTTTTCACTTGTACGATGTGATGCGGATAACAAACCTAGCATTTATAAGTTTTTTTTTTGCAGCATCGTTACCTAGCTTGCCACTATTGAAATCACTACTAATGATGACACCTGGTCTCTCTCTTCGGTGACGAGAATCAATGTGTTTCCGGTCATGAAATATTCGTGCTTGTGGTTGTGATGACCAACATGCATAACTTTACATGTGTCGACATTGAGTTTCATTTGCCACTTATCTGACCAATCATCAATAGGTTCGAGTCTAATTGGATTTGCTGACTCTCAAGTTCTGTTTTCTTTCTCCTTGCATAGGATCATCTGCAGACTTGCTACTGTTCGAAAACACCTTGGCTGACCGTTGGTCGACGGTTGGCCGACGGCTGGCTGACCATTGACCGATGGCTGGTCGATGGTTGGCCGACGGCTGACAGACGGTTTATTGACGGCTGGCTGACGGTTAAATGATGATTGGCTGACGGTTGCCCAACGGTTGGCGTATGGTTGGCTGACGGTCGGTTGATTAAAATCTGATTTTAGTTTCTGTCTGTGTTGGAGCCGTCAGTCCGTCAGTGATGCCGCTAATGACTCAGTCATTGTGTAGCAAAGATACCTCGCTTCCACGTGGCGTGATGAAGTAAGTAGAGGGCAGGACATCGAGACGGTTTTTAAAAAATGTTCATTGAACTGAAGAAAAACATTGCAATATAACAAATTGTATGTGAATTTCAGGAAACGGAAAGAAAATAATGAAACGAGTCGAAGGCGCTGGATCAATTTGAAGGCATTTGTGGTAATGAAATGAAGGATATTGTTAAAAGGCAGCATTGCATCATGCCGTGATGGGCGAGTAAAGAAGAAAATTATATTTCGAAACGTATAAAGACGCGATTACAATTTTAGTTTATTTATGATGATTTCTTTCTAGTTGTATCCTCCAAGCTTGAGAAAATTTCCACGTTGAAACAATATTTTCACACGAAATTATTGTTTACTCATCCAGCGCCAGCTTTGACGTGAAGGACTTACAATAAATTGACCAACAGAATGGTCAAGTTTGGTAGAAAAATACTCGCAACGCATTTTACCTGCAAGAGTATAGGTTCGCCTTCAACGTAGAATCCATTAATTATTCAATCCTATGTTATAATCTTTTCTTCAGGGTATTGCATGCATCTACTGTCATACCTATAGTGTGACAAAAGTATTCATTCCTCAGAACAATGATGTTCCACGCGGCCCGCCCTGTGATGACGACAGAGGCAAGCTGGGCCGCGTTCCCAGAAACCGCTCAACAGAGGGCGTTCATGTCAAGATTGACGAAGTCGCAGGAACACTGCGCTTCGCAAACAACCTCTAATGAGACTGTTCTGTTCTTATGAACACTCATAATGACTAACTGCTGCAAGAAGGAGACAATACTGTGGCGGCCTGCTCGGATACTGCGGCAGCCTGCTCGGATACTGCGGCGGCCTGCTCGGGTACTGCGGCCTGCTCGGAAACTGCGGCGGCCTGCTCGGATACTGCGGCGGTCTGCTCGGATATTGCGGCGGCCTGCTCGGATACTGCGGCGGCCTCCTCGGATACTGCGGCGGTCTGCCCGGATACTGCGGCGGCCTGCTCGGTAACTGCGGCAGCCTGCTCGGATACTGCGGCGGCCTGCTTGGATACTGCGGCGGCCTGCTCGGATACTGCGGCGGTCTGCTCGGATACTGCGGCGGCCTGCTCGGATACTGCGGCGGCCTGCTCGAATACTGCGGCGGCCTGCTCGGATACTGCGGCGGCCTGCTCGGATACTGCGGCGGCCTGCTCGGATACTGCGGCGGCCTGCTCGGATACTGCGGCGGCCTGCTCGGATACTGCGGCGGCCTGCTCGGATACTGCGGCGGCC
>SDVV010019269.1:0-13571 GCA_016164225.1 Gammarus roeselii | reverse complement strand
TATATAAATATATATATATATATATAAATATATATATATTTAGCTATATAGCTATATTATATATATATATTCAAGATAAATTTAAAAAACTTTCCAAGTTAGAAATTATGAAAATTTATCTTGAATTACAATCAGAATGAAAAAAATGTCAATGCTAGGCATTCGTATTGCCATCAAGATTGTCAATAGTGCAGTCAACTATTTGGGCACAGCCACACAGCGGCACAGGTTGATATGTGAAATATCCAGTCTCAGCCGTTTACAGCACATGATAACATGAAAATTATTACTTAATGAATCTCCAAATCTAAACAATTTTAAAACTTCCGCAATAATGTCACAGTTAACATTGAACTTTCTGCTCTGGTGTGCATGGTAGTCGCAGCAGAACGTTTATTCGCGCCGGCAGTCCGTGAACGTGAGTGCTTCTTTGAGTCGGCCAAATAATTACAAGATGTTGCCATCTCCTTCGTGATTGGGTGTCGCACACTGGTGCTTAAGAGTTGTTGACGAAATTTCAATTGGGAGAGACTCGTTGTGACAGGCAAGGTGCTTAAGCAGGACATTTCAATACCCAACTGATGAATCATGGAAAAATGTATGGTCCTCCCAGGTGACTGGGAAGAAGCTGCACCGACTAATTATAGTCCAGTAGTAGCCGGACGGGAACTTTCAGTATGCAGATCCGCAGTTAGATGGAGTATTATGCTTTGCTTTGCGTCTGGTTCACAAATGTGGAGACAATACAGATGAAACCCATCCAAGGAAGTTGGACGATGGTGTCTAGTTGAGGGTCTTCATTTTGTTTTTCGGTCATGTACCCACGAGAATTCGGAGGATCCGTAAGGTATTTTCTCATGATCCAAGGCTTGTTGATTCGCAATACCTAATGCAGTGATTCCCCACGCCTCCCATTATTTCTAATTGAATCAAAGTTTGAGGTTGTCCAAAGAAAGAACACGGTTGAATTAGTAGTTATAAATCAGTATAAACAAAGTGCGTGTGGATTTTTTTCACTCGTTGATGGGTAATTTTTGATGCTTGCTACATGCGGCAATTATTGATAAAAAAAAATACTTGTGAAATTATAACAACTGTCAAGAATGGCTGCAGCATAGGAGGAGCATAAACAAAGACCCGTCAGGCATGACAATTTCTTTACTATTTTTTTTAATTGACTGATTATAATATAACGATATTGACATGCTCATTCAATTTTTTTTTTTCAAACAATGAATTCATGTTCCATTTATTGATGTATCGTCAACTGGGGTGGCTCCCCGCAGTCTGAAACACGGGGTGACTGCCCGCACCCTCCTTCTGGGCACCAAGACGTCAGAAATATCACCGTTTGACTACGGGGCTTGAAAGAGCAGTTCTTTGTTAGTATCAGCTACTTATAGAAATTTGATGCGTGTACGGAATTATGAAAAATTGCCAAAGTGATAGTGTGTTATTCAGGTCCCTGATAATTTTGGTTCAGTAAAGTTTATGTTTGGCAAACTTTGATGCTGTGTCTAGAGTTCCCATTGGATTAGGACCATATTTGGTGGTGATTCTAGAAATATGATGTAGCTTGTTGCGTAGGAAAGATTTTAGAAATGAATGATAACTTTTGTAGATATATACAAATATACAATGCGGAGTCTCCTCAGGTGAAAAATGATCAAGGGTGATTCCTGGCACCTATTTTGTTATTGAATATTTATGTTTTTCTTCAATGAAAAGTAGAGAAATGCAATTTTTTGCACTTTTAATGACATCTGGAAGTAAATGATCCACAATAATGACACCACAGCTAATTTCAAAATGCCCAACTAATTTTATAATGACCCAGTGTTTATAACACACGGTGACAAGTCTAGGCCTAAGTGTTAACTTCTGTTTAATGCCTATGAACAATATTTTTATCACATTTTCATATCAAGATATTAATACCTTACCTAGCATGACTTGTATTCATGTTAATGCAATAAGTTTGCTATAAAATTTATGATATACCTTTTTTATGTGTTCTATCCTAATATCAAAAAAATTGTTTTTCATAATATTTGCTCATTTACTGATATATTAGGGTCATAATTAGTTTAGGATGTGGAGAAATGACTTCCAGTTAAGTTAGATTGTGATTATTGAAGAAAAACTTTGTTTCCCGGGTCAAAATTGGGGAAAAATAATACTTTGACACTTGGGTATGGCGTCAGCCAAAGACAAGCATCAAAAACACCTGTCACAGACGTAATATTTTACTTCAGATTTTATTTTAATTAACTGAGATATACTACTATAGGCATGCTCTTTTGATTATTACTCTCAAACTTTTAATTTGCGTTTCAATTATGATAAATGGGGGGGTGCGGGAAGTCGCCCTGTTCGGTGTGGGAAGTCACCCCCGATTGGGGGCCATAGCTTGCCGCTTTGTTTTTCATAAATAACTTCCTTTTGGTTGATGATAGAATGTTGAAACTTACGGTGCTTCATGATCATTATGGTAGCTATACACACCGTAAATGGGAAGTTTCTCAGATGCATACTTTTTGAGTTATTTGAAAATATACGCAAAATGCAAGGAGTCACCCCGGTCGATGCTATGGGGCCTATGCAGGGAGTCACCCCTCATCTAGGGAGCATAGCTTAATGGACAATTTTTTGTTCATACATTTTTTTGGGGTTCATGATGAAATGTTGAAACTTACGGGACTTCATGGTCATAATAGTTGCTGTATACAACGTAATTAGGTACTAAGTTTCTAGGCTACATTGCTACTTTTTGAGTTGGGGAGAGTCAACCCAGTCAGTGGTACACTGTCATCAACTTGATGCTAACATGTGATGTAGGTGCTGGTGCAAACATTGTTTGTACCATGGACATTGGGACCCCACTATGCTACCGTACAAAGACCAATAGCACCAGGGCCACCGGATAGATTTGTAAAATTATTTTTGTGGCGACATTAAAACTTCCTGGGGCATTGACCCCTCAGAAATATCTTTTTGTAACTCCAATTAAAGCAATAATTATAATTATTGAATGGTATCATTTTTTTTACAGGTAGCTGTTAATTCATTAACAAGCTATTCCCTCTTCATAAATGGCTAGCTACTGTGAAATGCAGAATATTTTAATTTTGTTGAAAACTCATAGTCAAAAATTCTTGTAAAGGAGTCAATATGATTTGCCATTTGCAAGCTAGTTGCTTTTTCCTACAATCCCGCCTGTCTAATGAAAATAGTTGCTTATCTGCAAAGGTTGAACTTATAACTGAGTTTGTTCTTTCCTCAGATTTTTGCATATAAATACAATTTATCTTGTTCTTGATAGTAGGTTATTTGGCTGTTTGTTAGTAACCTTCAAACTGCATTTACAGTATTGCTTTTTTTCCTGTGTGAACTATTGAAAGTTTCTATGCTGTTATCTTGCCAGTTTTTATAGCTGTTGACCTGTAGGGTTTTGTTCCATAATGTCTTCAAATGGCTCAAATTCTGGTCCACAATATGTTGAGCTGTTGGTGGCTGATTCTATGTATAATGTCATCATTGATGACACTGTTGAGGTGAGTAAATTATGTGTATGTTGAAGCTAACTGTACCTATGTTTTATTATATAGTCACCGTAGTTTCATGTGTGTGTTCATTTAAACTAATAGTGAATGATTCATATTTTTGATTGCCCTTATCCTGACGAATTAATAATCCTTGTTCCGTAGTCCCAGCATCTTGAGCTGTTCGGAGCTGAAGAGATGCCTGGCGTTATCACAGAGCGTGAGGAAGGGAGTGCAGCAGGGATGAAGCATGGCATCAGAGTGTATCAGCCCTTCAAGGGTGTGACCACTACTGCCCAGCACACTACCATATTCAAGGTATGCTTGATGACACTAGCCTACTCAATAGCGTTATTTACTTCTGTTGAAGATCCTGTATTATTAATTGAGTACCTAGCTATATATGTTAAAGTTTTGGTTTCCAATGAGCTACTTTGTCAGATGTGCATGTTCAATAAAATATGAAAGATTGGTTCCAAACACAAGGCACAAGTTTGTTTTTTTCCCCTTGCTGCACACTGATGACTGTCATCATTATTCCAACATTATTATTATTCAAAAATATCTAAACAGTGACACTGGAAAGTGTGTATGTAGCTATAGATTATATTAGAGTGCCAATGCTTTCTAGTGCACTGGAGTCAATGTCCTGCTGGCACCAAACATCAAACCAGCAGCCAGTGCTGCATTAATTCATCAACAAGTCATCCTATGTCTCCCGGTTGCAAAGGTTGACTCACAGCTTGCTGTGAGTCAAAGCAACATGGATGGACTCCACCCTAAGTTGCTGAAGGAGTGTGCTGTTCAATTGACACAGCTTCTCTTTATAATCTTTAATCTTTCTCTGCAGGGTGGAGTGCTCCCTGATGCATGGAAGAGTTCATTGGTGATTCCAATTTTTAAAAGTAAATCTAGATGTGATCCCTTCAACTATCGTCCAGTGTTAGCCTTACCTCTGTTTGCTGCAAATCGATGGAGAGGATTGTTGCTGCTGAGCTGGTGGACTATTTTGAGTCTTACCAGCTCTGTTCTTTCAGACAGTTTAGATTTAGGAAGGCTAGATCAACAGAGGATCAGATGTTGCTGGTCTATTTGGATGTAGTCAAGTCTGTTAATGCTGGTTTGGTAGTGGATATGGCCATGCTTGATTTTTCAAAGACCTTTGATGTTGTTTCCCATCCCATTTTGCTTTTGAAGTTGCAGGCACTTGGAGTTTCTGGGGTTGTGTTGAGGTGGATTGGTAGTTTTCTTCATTCTCGAATTATGTGTTTTGGCATGGATGGAGTTGATAGTGAACCGAGGAATGTTCTGAGTGGGGTTCCACAGGGTTCAGTCCTCTTTCTCATATGTTGATTTTTGACAGATGATCTTGTATCTAAGTTTGGCACATTTGCTGATGACTATAAAATTTATTTGTCTTTCCAACATCATGATGTTGTTGGTGGTGTGTCTGCTTTGCAAGGTGACCTTGACAAAATATTCCAGACTGCATCTTCATAGAATTTGTCATTGAGCCCTAGCAAGTGTGTTGTTTTACGTTTCAAAAGATGTTTTGTTGGTTGGATTGGTCCTGGTGCAGAGGCTGTTTACACTCTTGGGTGTGCTCGTTTGGATTTCTTCTATGTTCATCGTGATTTGGGAGCTCATATGGATGTTTGTCCTGTGTGTGGAATATTGGTTATGTCCAGGATGTAAAGTTGCTCGAGTCCATTCAGAGGAGGTAGACCAAATAGGTGCATGGTCTGTCTGAGATGTCCTATCATGACAGGCTGATGGCTCTAAATTTGTTTTCAATCAAGGGCAGGTTACTGAGAAGTGACCTCATAAAATATTGGAGAATTCTGTGATGTGAGACAGAGCATTTTGATTTGTCCATCCTGTTCCAAAGGTTGCTGGATGGTAGGATGGGGGACATCAACACAAACACTTGATGCCCTGCTGCTCTGTGGATGTGGCAAGGAGGATTTTTAATGTTCGATGCATTAGGACATGGAATGAGCTGCTGCTGCTGTTGTCGAGTCTGCTACCATTTCTGCTTTCAAGGCAGGGTTAGCTGAGTTTATGGAGAATAGGTTGTTTGAGTGGTAGGGTCTTGCCTTCCCAGTCGTGTTGGCGAGTCTGGTGTGACTCGTCCTGTTGTTTGTTTTTATATGTGTATGTATTTGCTTTCATGTTTTTTTGTGGGGTTGTAGTTGTGCTTTGGATTTTCATGCAAGTGGCTTTGGGTTTGTTCTCTGGAAGCCAATGGTGCGCATCCCTTCCAGCATCTTCCCGTTGTTGTTCTGCAGATTCTTTGTGGGTGCTGACGTGCATGGCTGTGCTGTCCTCTTGTGGCTTGGTGCACCTAACGACTTGGTATGCTGAGCCATTGCAAAGGTAAGAAAAGGGAGCACTCCACTCTGCAGAGAAAAGTTAAAAATTATTAAGAGAGGCTGTGTCAATTGCTCAGCACACTCTTTCAGCAACTTTGGGTGGAATCCATCCATGCCCATTGCTGAACTAACATTGAGCCCCGCCAGAATGTCATGGAAATTCTGAGACCTTATGGCAAACTTGCTCATTTTGCTATCAAATAACTGGAAAGAAGCAGAATTGGGAGGAACATCCTCTCTATATACGTCAGAGAAGGTAGATGACAGGAGCTCAGCCATCTCCAGTGGATCGTAAATCAGCTGTTTACCTGCATTACAAAGTGGTCCAACCCCAAGACTACCTTTCTTCTTCCTTTGTGTATAAACATGGAACCGCTTTCACGAGTCACTATACCATTGCATAAGGTATAGCTACCTTTTACTGAGATCAACTGAACATAGCATGACTTCGAAACTGACAGTTGAGATCAAGAAAGATAGCTAGTGACTCCAAAGTATTTTGATAATTTCTGTCAAACCTCCTTGAAATCTTGTACTCATCCCACGCATTTGCTCTCCTCACCTTCAACCTGTGGGAGGCCTCACAGACCATGGTACCCAAGGCGAGTCTCTAGCAAGAAGCACATGTAAGTCTATCAGACTCCTCAGTACCCAGGTAAACAAATTCAAGAGGCCAATCAATTCTTGATAATGCTTTGGAAATAGCGCCGTAGTTACCCCGGTGCCAAGAGTACTTCAGAGCTTGGTGTCTTGCACCATCAGGCTCCGAGGCATTTGCTAACAAATAATCACGCATAACAGGCGAGTGGGCACACCTCGGAAAAAGAGCCAAAACAACAACATCCCCAAAATGATCTGGCTCGCTTGTAATAAATAAATCCAGTATGTTGCTGTACATGAGAAAGGTCTGCTCCCTCACCCTCTGATGCAAGTCACAAGATGCAAATCAATCCAAAATCAGTTGATCCGTCAACTGCGCCAACTCATCCACTACAGCGAGGGCAGGTTGAAATCCCCCAACACTACCACCTCACAACCAACACATAAGTTACTAATCAAACTTATCAGATCAAGATTTTCTTGATCACCATATGATAGAGGTCTATAAACAGCCAAAATCCACAAATCAAGTTGAACCAGAAAGACTGCTGCTACATTTGGCTAGTCCAGACTAGCCTCCTCATACTTCAGTGATTTTTTCAAATATATACAAACACACCGTTTTCTCAATCCAGTATGCGAATCTTCTCTGACAACAGAAAACCCATAAACCTCAACAAAAGAAGAGCAAACTGAGCTTACAAGCCAAGTCTCACCAACCACAAACAACTCCAGCCTATTTTCTGAAATAAACCCTGAAATAAAATTTATTTTGTTTGTAAGACGATTGACGATCAATTGTTGAGGGTCTCTGCAGTCGTCTGTCTCCCAGTTTTCATTGCTGAAGATTGGCCAGGCCCAATCTTCAGCAGGGCCAAGCAAACTTAGGCAAATTTCTCCTTCACACCCTCAGCACTGCCAGTCTGGAAACCTCTGAGGACAATCGAGTCTTAACAGCGTTCCTGTTCGCGCAACTCTTTCTCAATTCTGCACGAATCTCCTCCCTAGGAACTGTAGCTTCATAGGCCATGGACCCATCAAGTGGCTTGTTGGCAGATCGACCACCAGATGCTGACTCAATTCTCCTTGATATCTCATCAACTGTTTAGGTAAGGGACCCAACAGCAACCAACAACTGACTGAAAGCTGACACAAGTCCAGTCTCCTTGCGAGGAACACAAGAAGAACTGGTTCTACCAGAACATCTACACCTGCAACAAAAATAGTGCACAGCACTGCCAGTATCTTTCAAAAGACAACTAACAACATCCTCCTCTACCCCAAGACAAGACACACCAGCGTGAAATTTCTGGCAGCAGACCAAACAAGAAACAAAGCCACCTAAAAGAATTGCATCACAGAAAGAACAGTGCACATCTCCGCCAGGCAGCCCATGAACCGCGAGTCCCCGCCAGCAGCCAGCCCACCCCTCTCAGTCAAGCCCCCAGGCTTACAGGCCACTGCTGCTTCATGTTTTTGGGACTGCAAAGGTGTAGGTTCGAAGCCTCCGCCAACGCTGGTCCTTTGATGAACTTTTGCCGCCGAGATGCAGCCGTAACCCTAGGCCTCCAGCGATGCCACAAAAGATGCCACTGAGCCAACAGACTCGTGTTCCAACTGGCCAGCATCTGACACTTCAGTTTCTTCATCATACTGGATGCAAGAGCTGTCCATCAAGATCCACTTGTCGTGAGTGCTCTTCCATCCCTTGAAGTGAATTTTGCACTGATCTTCTTCTTAGCTCATGTCAACCTCAATACACTCGTTCATCTTGAGATCTTTTCTGTCTCTCACACTCACCTCGTCTCCAACACTCACAGCCTTAGGCATTGTGGTCTAGTATCTTGAATACTGAGGAATTCTTCAACCAGTTCTTGCAAAGACTGAGGCCTATTAAGTCTTTTCTTTCTAGATCTCCTTATAAGTTGATCCGGTTAATTATCAGTATGTGAACAAACCCGAATTCCAACACCATCATTAGCTGTTCAGCACAGGGCATATATGAACATTTAACTTATTTTTCAATTTCATCTATTTGCAATAAAACTCCACATTAAAAAGTTTCGGCACAATAAAGGAAGTTTTGGCACAATAACAGAAGTTTCAGCTATAAAAAACAGTATAAAATAGAAGCAGAAGTAGGTGCTTAGCACAGGGTGTGTACACAGAACTTTATATCAGTCCTGCCCCCCTTTAGGTCTCCCTCACTCCACTTCCCCTCCTCTTGTCAGTAAAACCTTTCTCCCCCATGGCAGTAAAAATGTTCAGTAAAACTGTGTTCCTTGGTTAATAATCAGTATGTGAGCAAACATAAATGCCTTGGTTGACTGCTTATGATATGTGCTAGATAGCAAGTCTGATATTCTTGATTAGGAAGCCTACTACCAATTATCCAGTCGTTTGCACTCATTCAAAGTAGCTGGAGATAGCTATCACCTTCATCGGTAGTTTTCCATCATTCTCCATTCTTCTATCTTCAATTGATTGAAGAGTAGGTAGCTACTTCTTCTGTCTGAGAGTCTAATCCTCAACAGATAGACTTATTATGACTCGCGTTGAGGCTCCGGTGGAAATGAGGCTCAAATCAAACAGATAGACCTCATTACTGTCCTCAAATATTTCTACTTGTGGTTCTTTGGTAGGTCTCATTCTCATGAATTGCTGAATATGGTCCTGAAAATTAAAACAATCTTTGCTTAGGCTGCTGGTGGACCAGCAGGTATCTATCTTGTGATATATTCACATCATAGTACTATTATTCAGTATCTTGATAAAGTTTACCGTATCCACCAACATAAAGTTGACCCGTTGCTATAAGTGAGACTGTGTTTCTGTCACAACACTGGCAGCAGTAAAGGTCCCAGATGGTCATAGTGTCCTACCATTATATTGGTAATATTTTGGTGAATGAAGTTAGTAGTTACTAAGGCCAATAATTGACCCAGTTATTAATAAGACAAATGTAGGCCTGCTTTTAAGCTCAAGTGTCATTATATTGACGTGGTAGCTGTGCTTGATTTAGACCTGTCATTACATTGGCAGCTCAGCATATGAGCTGTTAGGCCTGTCACCGCATTGACAAAAGCATATCACCACAAAAATTAGCACATATCCACAAATGGCATAATTTCAATAATTATGCCATAAATAGCACATCCCAGAAAATAGCATATTTCCACCTGCAGCATAATTTCAATTATTGTATCATAATATCAAAAATAGCATTTATTAAATTAGCCAAATATTGCCATGAATAATTTAGAGACATAGTGGCATCATACTCAGAGTTCCTAGTGCTATAAATACCTGAGACCCAACTTGATATCTGGTTTACAACTAAATCAATATTATGTAGCTAAAAAAAATATCCCTGGTTTAGCATATGCTATAGCTACTGTTGGTATTTGTCAGAGGTAAATCTGATTGCTGGCAAAATTAGATAGAGCTCTAATATACTGCATGGTTCACACTGAATCAAACTTGGTGTTCAGTATCAAACTTATTTCTTATTTGTTATTTTGCAAAATGGTATTTAGCTCCATATTATTATTATTTGCTCAATATTTATCTCTTTATTCATTAACTAGGTTACATTGGTTAGTTTACCTGGAACAATCAACACAATCAGTAAGGGATACATCTGCTATTTATTTGGTATTGTGCTGCAGCAGTAATTGCAATGCTGGATTAAATTAGCAGTATGCAAATAATTCTGCAATAAGGGTAATAATATGCCTTCGGCAGGTGTTCTCAACATTTTCCTTGAATATCAGCTGTAGGTGTTTACAGTATGGGTGAGATGCTGGTAGTCATCATGCATAGTGCTGGTGTACCATGTAGAGTAGGAAAGTGTTTTCCTTCATAATAACTGCAGGATATTCCCATATTTTGGCCACTGACAATTAGAAATGAATTTAGTGTTTCTGCAGATGGGATTTGGGCCTTGATCATTCAACCCACCCATAACATAAGTGGTGCTGTGACTTCTTTTCTAATATTCGGTTTTCTGTTAGTTGAATACCATTGAACCACCATTACATGGTGAGTTAGTTTCTAGTACAGTGGAGGTTTCTCTTTTCTCCTATTTTCTCCTAGGATAGAGTTACAAAACTGCTATCAACAATCCTGTTTGACTAATAGCATTATTTACAATGCCGTTAGGTTCCAAGCTAGAAAGTGTTTGTGGTGGTGGAAGAAGAGAGAGGTTACTGTCGTTTACTGACGGTGAAAGAACTTTGCAGGGGTCCCTCAGACATGCTCTGTTTGGTGGATAGGGGTTTACTTCCTAAAACAAAAGTTGTGTCAGGTGTTCTAGAGGCAAAGGCTTGTTCACTTGCCAAGACAAAAATTAAATTGTGAGTACTAGAGGCAAAGGCCCAAATAGATGAGGAGGAAGATATTATTGATGATAATTTGAACCATCTGCAAGGCTTTATGGCAACACTCCAAAAGAAAGGTTTTGTCAATCTACCCCCAAAATCTCTGGAGGAGCTCAACAGTTTTAGAGGTCAGTTTCTGGATTTCTGTTAGGCGATGCTGAAGAAAAGAAAGACTCAAGTAGAGACATTAAAGATGATCCAACCAAAGGTGCTATTACCTAAAGAAAGCTTATGACCCCTTCAAGTGACCTTTTTACTGAAAGGGATAATGTGACCCCTCTTCTTACGTTACACTTATTGACGACTGAGGGCCACACTAGTTTGAGTTCTGTCAGCCAGGTGAGGTCTCCGGCGGGTGCCTAAGAATTGACACTCACCCTTTTACTCGCTCTCGAGTTGGCTTGACTTTGGCAAGATTCTTTCCTTTTATCTTTCACTTTCCCCAATTTTCCACCAACGCAACGATAAAACAATAAGTATGTGTGTTAGGAGGGACAGAAGAAAACTACTTTGAAGCTTTTCTTAATCTATATTTAATGAAATTATTTCAAAGAAGATGAACCTCCCCTACACGCGCATATACCCACTTCATGTCGACCGCACGCCGCACACAAGTAACTCGCTACACAAATTATTCGGGCTCATGTGTCCCTGCACCTTAGAATCGAAATATGGCTTAGATGCCAACAACTAAAATTACACACCTAGTAAGAAATATAAAGGTAAGAGAAAAAAAAAATCTTCCTAGTAACAAAATATAAACACCGGAGGAAAAACTCTTCCTCGTAACAATATGGCAATAAAGGGAATCTTTCCCAGTAATTAATGCAATCTAAGGAAATTCCCTCTAGTACCTAAAATTACACACCTAGTAAGAAATATAACACAAGAGAGAAAAATAACAAACTCCTTCTAATGAGTAATGTAAACAATATGGTGATACGGGAAATCTCTTCCCAGTAATTAATGCAATCAGAGGAAATTATTTCTAGTAAATAACATGGTGGAAGGCACGTATGCCGAGACTGATATACGGCACGTAGTGCACCTCCTGAGTAACAGGTATCGCCAACGCTGTCTATCGGTGGCCTTTCTTGTTGAGTGTCTATGTTGTTGCTGGAGTATTTCAATAAAATGAGGACCAGGCCTCGCAGACGGAAACTAGTCGCTCACCGGGGAGTAGACGGGTTCTGCCCTGGTCCTTGGAGATGACGTCTGGCAGCCTTCCTTGCCCCCTGGCAAGGATCCGAAGAGATCAGAAAGGTGGAGACCCGACGACACTCACCCCCGGCCGATTTGCGCTGTTTGACGTACTGATGACTCTATTCGACGAACCGATCTACGTTAGTTGACGAATCGACCGCCGAACGTTGTTTCGTGACTTTCCTTCTCTTCTCTAAAGGGATGTAGCGCCAGGCGCTTATATTCACACATGAAACAGCTTGTAGCTATGACTTAAGCGTTGAGGAAAAAACGGAGTTTACTCTATTTTTACACTTGGTTAATGAGGTAGTTTGTAGCTATGGCTTAATGTGTTGAGAAAACAAAAACTACTTCGATTTTATCACTTTGGGTTTCGGGCTACGGCACGGAGGGCTTTAAAAAGAAACAACGTCTGGCCACAGGACGGCGGACACTCCTACGCTTCACATCGGAGCTGGTGAACAAAAAGCCCCTGTCACTCACCGCCCTCGGCTTTTATGGTGCGCTCTAATCACGTCATCGCCCACCTCCGCCCGTGGCTAGGTGGGGCCCCAACGTCGCAGTTCCTTTGGGTAAGAAAAAAAAAACCTCTGCCAGTTTGCACTGGTGTTATGTTGCTCACGGACCTCTCCAGCTGCGAAGCGTGAAGAAACGGTTTCACGCCGGCCTCGCGACCGTGCCTCCCTATCACGCCTGAATTAATCAGGAACAATTCCTTCAGGGGACGAAGGCCGTCGACGGCTCAAGACGCATAGCGCCGGGTCTTGTTGTTTAATGCTGACATGTAGCCTACTGGTATGGCGCCTTGCCTGGCCTCCATCGTACGATGATTGTTTTTGAAGTTTCTTGCAACAATGCCGCGCCACCTCCTCGGTTTTCACTGACCTGAGCGGCCTGTGGGCTGCCTAGCGGATACATCGGGTGTGTGTCTTCAAGGATACCGCCGTCTGTATCTTGTGCAGCGGTGTGTCCTTCGTGGATACTTGTAAAAACCGTAGAAGGCGGCCGGCCTCGCCACAATATATTAATTCTTTTAGGTATTATGGTCCCTGAACACCACCAATTCGGCCTAAGTCATACCTCTGCAGCCAGACAATAGGAACACATCAATATAAATTTGGAAATCCCACGGTGGTCGGACACTGAACTTCGTTGTAAAAAAAACAATAAGAAGCATGTGCCAAGTATTACGTTTCTAGTTTAAAGTATTATATATGGAAAAAAATATTATTTACAGAATCCCCAGCTTGTCACCATTTACTATGATATATTTGATATATTCGTTCATCGAAAACCCGCGATATTCCCCTATCGTCGGGAAATCCAGCGTTAACAAGTGATTCTCGAAGGGTTCTTGTCAGATCCACGGTTGACGAGCGGTTCTTTTACCGTTTATAAAAAACGTTCATTATTATTATTACGGTTTCGTTCTGAACCGACATTGCAAGCTGCCAAATCAAAATGTATATATGGAT
>SDVV010019268.1:0-13572 GCA_016164225.1 Gammarus roeselii | reverse complement strand
AACTAAAACACCTAAAACAACTATAACACCTAAAACAACTATAACAGCTAAAACACCTAGGTCAACTATAACAACTACAACAACTAAAACAACTAAAACAACTTTAACAACTAGAACAACTAAAACAACAAGAACAACTAAAACAACTAAAACAACTGAAACAACTAAAAACAACTAAACAACTAAAACACCTAGAACACCTATAACACCTATAACAACTAAAACACCTAGAGTTACTAAAACAACTGGAACAACTAAAACTACTAAAACAACTATAACAACTATAACAACTAAAACAACTAAAACAACTAAAACAACTGTACCACCTAAAACAACTAAAATAACTACAACAACTAAAACAACTAGAACACATAAAACACCTAGAACACCTACAAAACCTTAAACAACTACAACACATAGAACACCTATAACAACTAAAACAGCTAAAAGAGCTTGAACACCTTCTACAACTAAGCACTTAAAACATCTAAAACACCTAAAACAACTATAACACCTATAACAACTTAAACACCTAAAAAAAAAAAATCAAACAACTAATACAATTATAACACCTAAAACAACTAGAACAACTTGAACAACTACAACAACTAAAACAACTACAACAACTGAAACAACTAAGAAAACGAAAACAACTTGACCAACTGAAACAACTATACCGACTAAACCAACTACAACAACTATAACAACTAAATCAACTAAATCAACTAAAACAACTAAACAACTAGAACAACTAAAACAATTAAACAACTAAAACACATAGAACAACTAAAACACCTAAAACAACTAAACACCTAAACAACTAGAACACCTAGAACAACTAAACCCCTAAAACAACTGAAACACCTATCACAACTAAAACACTTACAACTATAACATCTAAAACAACTAAATCAACTAAAACACCTAAAACACCTAAACACCTAAAAACCTACAACACCTAGAACACATAAAACACATAAAACACCTAAAACACCCAAACACCTACAACATAAAACAACTAAAACTCTTTAAACAACTAAAACACTTGTAACAACTAACACACAATACAACTAAATCACCTAAAACAACTAAAACACATAGAACAACTAAAACACATAAAACAACTAAACACCTAAACAACTAGAACACCTAAAACAACTAAAACATCTATAACAACTAAAACAACTTAAACACCCAAACCAAATAAAACACCTAGAACCTCTATAACACCTAAAACACCTTCAACACCTAGAACACCTACAACACCTTAAACAACAATTACTCCTAGAACAACTAAAACACCTAAAACACCTCAAACACCTCAAACAACTAAACACCTAGAACACCTATATCAATTATAACAACTAAACAACTGAAACAACTAGAACACCTAAATTAACATAACACCTAAAACACCTAGAACAACTAAAACACCTATATCAACTAGAATAACTATAACAACTATTACAACTAGAACACCTAAAACGACTAAAACACATAGAAAAACTAAATCAACTAAACATCTAAAACAACTAAAACAACTAAAACACATTTGACACCTAAAACACCTAAACAACATAAACACCTAGAACAACTGAAACACCTAAAACAACCAGAACACCTAAAACAACAGAACAACTAAAACAACTTAAACAACGATAACAACTAAAACAACTAAATTACCTAGAACAACTAAAACATCTAGAACAACTATAACACCTTAACAACAAAAACACATACAACAACTAAAACACCTGAAACAACTAAAACACCTAAACAACAATAACACTTAAATTAACTACAACACCTAAAACAACTAGAACACATATAACAACTATAACATATAAAACACCTAAAACAACTTAAACACCTATGAAAACTAAAACACCTAAAACAACTAGAACACCTTCAACAACTAGAACACCTTCAACAACTAAAACACTTATAACAACTAACACACCTAAAACAGCTTAAACAACTGAAACACCTACAACAACTATAACACATATAACAACTAAAACACCTAAACCAACTCAAACACCTAAAACACCTAAACCCCTAAACACATACAACAACTACAACACCTAGAACACCTAAAACAAATATAACACCTTAAACAACTAAAACCCATAAACACCTAGAAAAAACAAAAGCACCTAAAACGCCTTAAACACCTATAACACCTATAAACACCTATAACGCCTATAACACCTAAAACATCTTAAACACCTAAAACACCTGAAACAACTATAACACATATAACACCTATAACAACTGAAACAACTGAAACAACTAAAACAACTAAACACCTAAAACAACTAGAACACCTAAACAACCGAAACACCAATAACACCTAAGAAACCTTCAACACCCAAATCACCTACAACACATAAAAACCCTATGACAAATAAAACACATAAAACAACTAAAACAACTAAAACAATTAGAACAACTAAACAACTGTAACACCTAGAACAACTAAAACAACTAAAATAACTACAACAACTAAAACAACAAGAACACATACAACAACTATAACACATAAAACAACCAAAACACCTAAAACAACTGAAACACCTAAAAACAACTACAACACCTAAAACACATAAAACACCTAGAACACCTACAAAACCTATAACACCTACAACACATACAACACCTATAACAACTGAAACACCTAAAAGAGCTTGAACACCTAAAACAACTAACACCTAAAACAACTAAAACACCTAAAACAACTATAACACCTATAACAACTATAACACCTATAACAACTAAACAACTAGAACAACTAAAACATCTAAAACAAATAAAACAACTAAACAATTATACAACCTAAAACAACTAGAACAACTAAAACAACTACAACAACTTAAACAACTAAAACAACTAAGAAAACTAAAACAACTAGAACAACTAAACAACTAAAACAACAGAAACAACTAGAACAACTAAAACAATCAAACAACTAAAACACATAAAACTACTAAAACACATAAAACAACTAAACACCTAAACAACTAAAACACATTGAACAACTAAAACACCTAGAACAACTAAAACACCAATAACAACTAAAACACCTACCACTAAATCATCTAAAACAACTAAAACAACTAAAACACCTAAAAAATCTAAACACCTAAAAACCTAAAACACCTAAAGTACATAAAACACCTAAAACACCTAAAACATCTAAAGACATACAACACCTAAAACAACTGTAACACCTAAAACAACTAAAACACAAATAACAACTAAACACCTAATACAACTAAAATACCTAAAACAACTGAAGCACATAGAACACATAAAACAACTAAAACACATAGAACAACTAAAACCCATAAAACAACTGGAACACCTAAACAACTAAAACACATAAAACAACTGACACACCTTAAACAACTAAAACTCCTCAAACAACTAAAACACCTAAAACAACTAAAACACCTAAACAACTAGAACACCTAAAACAACTAAAACATCTATAACAACTAAAACAACTAAAACACCTACCACAAATAGAACACCTAAAACACCTAAAACACCTTTAACACCTATAACACCTAAAACAACAATAACTCATAAAACAACTATAACACCTAAAACACCTCAAACACCTCAAACAACTAAACACCGAAAACACCTAAAACAACTATAACAACTAAAACAACTAGAACACCTAAATCAACAGAACACCGAAACACCTATAACAACCAAAACTCCTAAATCAACTATAACAACTAAAACAACTATAACAACTAGAACACCTTAAACGACTATAACACATAGAAAAACTAAATCAACAAAAAGAACTGAAACAACTAAAACACCTACAACACCTAAAACACCTAATGCACATAAAACACCTAAAACACCTGTAACACCTAAAACACCTATAACACCTGAAACACCTTAAACAACTAGAACACCTACATTAACTAAATTACCTTAAGAACTAAATACCTATAACAACTAAAACACCTAAAAAACAACTGAAACACCTAAAACAACTATAACACCTAAACAACTAAAGCACCTACAACAACTAAAACACATAAAACAAATACAACATATAAAACAACTAAAACACTTAAATTAACTAAAACACCACAAACAACAAAAACATTTAAATTATCTACAACACCCAGTACAACTACAACACATATAACAACTACAACACCTTAAACACCTAAAACAACTTAACCACCTATAACAACTACAACACCTAAAACATCTAGAACACCTTAAACAGCTAGAACACCTTCAACAACTAAAACACCTATAACATGTAACACACCTAAAACACCAAAAAACCCTTAAACAACTAAAACACCTAAAACAACTACAACACATATAGCAACTAAAACACCTAAGCCAACTAAAACACATAAAACAACTAAACAACTAAAACACCTAACCAACTAAAACACCTAAAACACCTAAAACACCTAGAAACATACAACACCTACGAAACCTAAAACACCTAAAACAACTATAACACCAAGAACAACTACAAGCCCCTAAACACATAAAAAAACTAAAAAACACCTAAAACGCCTTAAACACCTAAAACACCTGTAACACCTAGAACACCTAAAACACCTAAAACACATAGAACATATTTAACACCTATAACATCTAAAACACCTAGAACACCTAAAACAACTATAACACCTAAAACAACTGAAACACCTATAACAGTTGAACCACCTACAACAACTAAAACCCTCAAAACAACTGTAACACCTTTAACAACTAGGACACCTAAACAACTTTAACAACTAAAACAACTAGAACAACTAAAACAACTAGAACAACTAGAACAATAAAACAACTAAACAACTAAAACAACCAAATCAACTAAAACACCTATAACAACTATAACACCTGAAAAAACTATTACACCTAAAACTCCTAGATCAACAACAACACCTAAAACAACTAAAACATCTATAACAACTACAACACCTATAACAACAACAACACCTACAACACATAGAACACCTAAAACACCTAAAACACATGCAACACCTATAACACCTATAAAACTTATAACAACTTGAACTTCTAAAAGAATAAAAACCCTAAAACAACTAAACACCTTAAACAACTAAAACACCTAAAACACCTAAAACAACAATACACCTATAACAACTAAAACACCTAAAATAACTAAAACAACTGGAACAAATGAAGCAACTAAAACAACTAAAACAACTAGAAAACAACTAAACAACTAGAACAACTAAAACAATTAAAACGCCCTAAACAACTGAAACAACTAAAACAACTAAACAACTAAAACAACTAATACAACTAATACAACTAATACAACTAAAACAACTAAACCAACTAAAACAACTAATACAACTTTAACAACTAAAACAACTACAACAACTAAAACAACTAAAACAACTTCACCAAATTAAACAACTAAAACAACTAGAACAACTAAAACAACTAAAACAACTGAAACAACTATAAACAACTAAACAACTATAACACCTAGAAAACCTATAACACCTAAATACAACTAAAACAACTAAAACACATTAACAAACAAAAACACCTAAGCCCCTATAACACCTATAACACCTACAACACCTTAAACATCCAAAACACCTGAAACACCTGAAACAACTATAACACATAGATTACCTATAACAACTAGAACAAATAAAACAACTAAAACAAATAAACAACTAAACAACTAAAACATCTAAACAACCAGAACACCTAAAACCCCTAAAACACCTATAACACCCGAATCACCTACAACACATAAAAACCCTATAACAACTAAACACCTTTAACAACTAAAACAAAGCGAACAACAATAACACCTGAAACAACTACAACACCTGAAAACAACTAAGACACCTGAAATAACTACAACACCTAGAACAACTAAAACACTTAAATTAACTACAACACATAAAACAACTGAAACACATATAACAACTAACACACCTCAAACACCTATAACACCTTATTCAACTAAAACACCTAAACAACTATAAAACATATAACAACTAAAACCCCTAAACCAACTAAAACACATAAAACAACTAAAACAACTATAACACCGAACCAACTAAAACAACTAAAACACCTAAAACCCCTAAACACATACAACACCTACAACACCTAAAACACCTAAAACAACTACAGTACCTAAAACAAATGAAAACCTATAACAGTTAAAACACCTACAACAACTAAAACACCTAAAACAACAGTAATACCTATAACAACAAGAACACCTATAACAAATAAAACACATAAAACAACTAGAACACCTAAAACACCCGTAACAACTAAAACACCTTAAACAACTAAAACACCTAACACAACTAAAACACCTAAAACACCTAAAACACCTAAACACATTAAACACCTATAACACTTAAAACACATAGAACAACTAAAACAACTATAACACCCAAACCAACGAGAACACCTAAAACACCTAAAAACACCTAAAACACCTAAACACCTGGAACACATAAAACACATAAAACACCTATAACACCTATAACACCTAAAACAACTATAACAACTAAAACAACTAAAACGACTATAACACCTAGAACCGCTAAAACACCTAAACAACTAGAACACATTAAACAACTAAACAACTAAACCAACTAAAACACCTAAAAAACTAAAACAACTAAAATAACTACAACAACTAAAACAACTAGAACACCTATAACATCTAGAACACCTAAAACAACCAAAACACCTAAAAACAACTAAAACACCTAAAACAACTACAACACCTGAAACACCTAAAACACATAAAACACCTAGAAAACCTACAAAATCTAAAACACCTACAGCACATATTACACCTATAACAACTAAAACACCTATAACAACTAAAACAACTAAAACCACTAAAAAAACTAAAGCAACTGAAACAACTAAACAATTCTAACACCTAAAACAACTATAACAACTGAAACAACTACAACAACTACAACAACTACAACAACTAAAACAACTAAGAAAACTAAAACAACTTGAACAACTAGAACAACTAAAACAACTAAAACAATTAAAACAACTACAACAACTAAACAACTTAATCAATAAAACTACTAAAACAACTAGAACACCTAAAACAACAATAACACTTACAACACATAGAACACTTAAAACACCTAAAACACCTAAACACCAATAACACCTACAACACCTATAACAACTTAAACACCTAAAAGAACTAAAACACCTAAAACAACTAACACCTAAAACAACTAGAACACCCAGAATAACTAAAACAACTGGAACAACTAAAACAACTATATAGACTAAACAACTAAAAAATAACTAAAACAACTAGAACAACTATAACAACTAAAACAACTAAAATAACTAAAACAACTGAAACAACTTTAACAACTAAATCAACTATAACCCCTATAACAATCACAACAACTAAAACAACTAAAACAACTTTAACAACTAAAACAACTATAACATCTATAACACTTAAAACAACTAAACAACTAAAACAACTATAACAACTAAAACAACTAAAACAACTAAAACAACTAAACAACTATAACACCTAAGCAACTAGATCACCTAAAAAAAAACTATAACACATAAAACAAACAAAACACCTATAAGAACTAAAATATCTACAATTAAAGCATCTAAAACAACCAACACCTAAAACACCTTAACACCTATAACACCTAGAAACACATAAAACACCTATAACACCTAAAACACCTATAACACATAAATACTTACAATACCTAAAACAACTATAACACCTAAAACAACTAAAACACATAAAAACAACTAAACACCTCTAACAACTAAAACACCTAAATAACTAAAACACCTAAAACAACTAACACACCTTAAACAACTAAAACACCTAAAACAACTACATCACCTAAACAACTAAAACACCTCAACAACTATAACAACTGAAACAACTAAAACATCTATAGCAACTAAAACAACTAAACAACATTAACAACTAAAACAACTAAACCAACTAAAAAGACTAAAACACTGAATCAACTACAACAACTATAACACCTAAAACAACTAAAAATCCTAAAACAATCAAAACACTTATAACAACTAAAACACCTTAAACAACTATAACACCTAAAACTCCTTAACAACTATAACACCTAAAACACCTAAACAACTAAAGCAACTGAAACAACTAGATCACCTAAATTAACTAAACACCTGAAACACCTAGAACAACTACAACACCCAAATCAATTAAAACAACTATAACAACTAAAACACCTAAAACACCTAAACACCTAAACACCTAAAACACCTACAACAACTATAACCCCTAAAACACATGAAACACCTAAAACACCAAAACAACTATAACAACTAAAAACAACTGAAACGACTAAACACCTGGAACAACTAAAACACCTAAAACAACTACAACACCTAAAACAACTATAACAACTAAAACAACTAAAACAACTAAAACAACTAGAACAACTAGAACAACTCAAACAACTAAAACAACTAAAACAACTATGACAACTAAAACAACTAAAACCACTAAAACAACTTTAACAACTAAAACAACTAGAACAACTAAAACAACTAAAACAACTAAACAACTAAAACAACTATAACAACTATAACACCTAAAACAACTAAAAAACCTATAACAATCAAAACACATAAAACAACTAAAACACCTTAAGCAACTACAACACCTAAAACAACTAAAACACCTTAAACTACTAGAACACCTAAAACACCTATAACACCTAAAACAACTAGAATATCTTGAACAACTAAAACAACTAGAACAACTAGAACACCTAAAACAACTATAAAACCTAAAACACATACAACACATAAAACACCTAAAACACCTAAACACCTATAACCCCTATAACACTTATAACAAACTAAACATCCAAAAGAACTAAAACACCTATAACAACTAAAACAACTAGAACAACTAAAACAACTAAAACAACTAAAACAACTTTAACAACTAAAACAACTAGAACAACTAAAACAACTAAAACAATTAAAACAACTAGAACAACTAAAACAACTAAAACTACTAAAACACATAAACAACTAAAACACATAGAACAACTAAAACACCTAAAACACCTAGAACAACTATAACACCTAAAACAACTAAAACAACTAAAACAACTAGAACACCTGAAACAACTATAACACCTACAACACATAAAACACTTAAAATACCTGAAACAACTAAAACAACTGAAACCCCTATGACACCTAAAACAACTATAACACCTAAAACACCTATAACAACTAAAACAACTATAACAACTACAACAACTAAAACAACTAAACAACTAAAACAACTACAACACCTAAAACACCCAAAACAGCAATAACACATGAAACACCTACAACACATAAAAACCCTTTGACAACTAGAACACATAAAACAACTAAAACAACTTAAACAACTAGAACAACTAAAACAACTAAAACAACTAAATAACTAAAACAACTAAAACAACTAAAACATCTAAAACAACCAGAACACCTAAAACACCTGAAACACCTTTAACACCTGAATCACCTACAACACATAAAAACCCTATGACAACTGAAACACATGAAACAATTAAAACAACTAAAACAATTAAAACAACTACAACAACTAAAATAACTAAACAACTAAAACATTCAAAACAATTAGAACAACTAAAACAACTGTAACACCTAAAACCACTAAAACAACTAAAATAACTACAACAACTAAACAACTATAACACATGAAACAACTAAAACACATAAAACAACCAAACTCATAAAACAACTAAAACACCTAAAACAACTACAACACCTGGAACACCTAAAACACATAAAACACCTAGAACACCTACAAAACCTAAACACCTACAACACCTACAACACCTATATCAACTAAAACACCTGAAAGAGCTTGAACACCTAAAACAACTAAACACCTGAATCAACTAAAACACCTAAAACACATTGACACCTATAACACCTATAACACCTATAACAACTTGAACTCCTAGAAGAACTGAAACACCTAAAACAACTTAACACATAGAACAACTAAAACACCTAGAAACAACTATACACCTATAACAACTAAAACACCTAAAATAACTAAAACAACTGGAACAACTAAAACAACTAAAACAACTAAAACAACTAGAAAACAACTAAAACAACTAGAACAACTATAAATATTAAAACACCTAAAACAACTCAAACAACTAGAACAACTAAACAATTGAAACAACTAATACATCTAGAACAACTATAACAACTAAAACAACTTTAACAACTTAAACAACTACAACAACTAAAACATTTGAAACAACTTTAACAACTAAACAACTAAACAACTAAAACAACTAGAACAACTAAAACAACTAAAACAACTGAAACAACTAGAAACAACGAATTAACTATAGCACCTGAAACACCTATAACACCTAAATACAACTAAACAACTAAAACAACTAAACAACTAAACAACTAAAACAACTATAACACCTAAAACAACCAAACACCTATAAACACCTATAACACCCAAATCCCCTACAACACATAAAAACCCTATGACAACTAAAACACATAAACAATTAAAACAACAAAAACAATTGAAACAACTACAACAACTAAAATAACTAAAATAACTAAAACAACTACAACAACTAAAACAATTAGAACAACTGAAACAACTGTAACACCTAATCAACTAAAACAACTAAAATAACTACAATAACTAAAACAACTAGAACATATAAAACAACTAAAACACATAAAAAACCAAAACACCTTAAACACCTAAAACACATAAAACAACTACAACACCTAACACACCTAAAACAATAAAACAACTGAAACAACTAGAACACCTAAATCAACAGAACACCTATATCACCTAAAACAACTATAACACCTATAACAACTAAAACAACTATAAAAACTAAAACAACTGAAACAACTAAACAATTCTAACACCTAAAACAACTAAAACAACTGAAACAACTACAACAACTACAATAACTAAAACAACTAAGAAAACTAAACAACTTGGACAACTAGAACAACTAAAACAACTAAAACAATTAAAACAACTACAACAACTAAACAACTTAATCAATAAAACTACTAAAATAACTAAAACACCTAAAACAACAATAACACCTACAACACATGGAACACTTAAAACACCTAAAACACCTAGAACACCTATAACACCTACAACACCTATAACAACTTAAACACCTAAAAGAACTAAAACACCTAAACCAACTAAACACCTAAAACAACTAGAACACCCAGAATAACAAAAACAACGGGAACAACTAAAACAACTAAATAGACTAAACAACTAAAAAATAACTAAAACAACTAGAACACCTATAACAACTAAAACAACTAAAATAACTAAAACAACTGAAACAACTATAACAACTAAATCAACTATAACCCCTATAACAATCACAACAACTAAAACAACTAAAACAACTTTAACAACTAAAACAACTATAACATCTATAACACTTAAAACAACTAAAACAACTAGAACAACTAAAACAACTAAAACAACTAAAACAACTAAACAACTAAAACAACTATAACACCTTAGCAACTAGATCACCTAAAAAACCTATAACACATAAAACAAACAAAACACCTATAAGAACTAAACTATCTACAATTAAAGCATCTAAAACAACGAACACCTAGAAACACCTTAACACCTATAACACCTAGAACACATAAAACACCTATAACACCTAAAACACCTACAACACATAATCACTTACAATACCTAAAACAACTATAACACCTAAAACAACTGAAACACATAAAAAACAACTAAAGACCTCTAACAACTAAAACACCTAAATAACTAAAACACCTAAAACAACTAACACACCTTAAACAACTAAAACACCTAAAACAACTACATCACATAAACAACTAAAACACCTCAACAACTATAACACCTGAAACAACTAAAACATCTATAGCAACTAAAACAACTAAACAACTTTAACAACTAAAACAACTAGAACAACTATAACAACTAAAACAACTAAACAACATTAACAACTAAAACAACTAAACCAACTAAAAAGACTAAAACACTGAATCAACTACAACAACTATAACACCTAAAACAACTAAAAATCCTAAAACAATCATAACACTTATAGCAACTAAAACACCTTAAACAACTATAACACCTAAAACACCTCAACAACTATAACACCTAAAACACCTAAACAACTAAAGCAACTGAAACAACTAGAACACCTAAATTAACTAAACACCTAAAACACCTAGAACAACTACAACACCCAAATCAATTAAAACAACTATAACAACTAAAACACCTAAAACACCTAAACACCTAAAACACCTACAACAACTATAACCCCTAAAACACATAAAACACCTAAAACACCTAAACAACTATAACAACTATAAACAACTGAAACGACTAAACACCTGGAACAACTAAAACACCTACAACAACTACAACACCTAAAACAACTATAACATTTAAAACAACTAAAACAATTAAAACAACCAGAACAACTCAAACAACTAAAACAACTAAAACAACTATGACAACTAAAACAACTAAAACCACTAAAACAACTTTAACAACTAAAACAACTAGAACAACTAAAAGAACTAAAACAACTAAAACAACTAAACAACTAAAACAACTATAACAACTATAACACCTAAAACAACTAAAAAACCTATAACAATCAGAACACATAAAACAACTAAAACACCTTAAGCAACTACAACACCTAAAACAACTAAAACACCTTAAACTACTAGAACACCTAAAACACCTAAAACAACTAAAATATCTTAAACAACTAAAACAACTAGAACAACTAGAACACCTAAAACAACTATAAAACCTAAAACACATACAACACATAAAACACCTAAAACACCTAAACACCTATAACCCCTATAACACTTATAACAACATAAACACCCAAAGGAACTAGAACACCTATAACAACTAAAACAACTAGAACCACTAAAACAACTAAAACAACTAAAACAACTTTAACAACTAAAACAACTAGAACGACTAAAACAACTAAAACAATTAAAACAACTAGAACAACTAAAACAACTAAAACAACTAAAACACCTAAACAACTAAAACACATAGAACAACTAAAACACCTAAAACACCTAGAACAACTATAACACCTAAAACAACTAAAACAACTAAACAACTAGAACACCTAAAACAACTATAACACCTACAACACATGAAACACTTAAAATACCTGTAACAACTAAAACAACTGAAACCCCTATGACACCTAAAACAACTATAACACCTAAAACACCTATAACAACTAAAAGAACTATAACAACTACAACAACTAAAACAACTAAACAACTAAAACAACTACAACACCTAAAACACCCAAAACAGCAATAACACCTGAAACACCTACAACACATAAAAACCCTTTGACAACTAGAACACATAAAACAACTAAAACAACTTAAACAACTAGAACAACTAAA
>SDVV010019267.1:0-13572 GCA_016164225.1 Gammarus roeselii | reverse complement strand
GCATCCACTTAGTGCTAGGCTAATAATAAAGGTTTTCCTGGGACTACTCCACAGAAGACAGGTGAGAACAGTGTAATGTCCTATTCCCAGTGTAGAACAACTAATGTCCTTGTTGCAGATTCTACAGTACACCATGGTAATACTGGAAGGAAGAGGGTGACAATGAAGGCACATTCCTCTGCCAAATGACATACCAAGCAGTCACTTGTGTGTGATAACATTAGCATTCTAGTAGTCTGAGTAGCACCCTACCTTGATCCATGCTATGTATATATGTACCTATATAGCTATATAGTGCCTATAAAATGAAAATATATATTTTTATGTAATATAGACATTATAAATTAATGCCCTTTCCTACTTTCATGCCTTAGGCTAGCTAAAGGAATTTATAATATCAATAATTTGGATATCAAGTCTGACTTTACTTTTATTGTGTCAGCTGAAATTTTATTCAGATTTCAAGAAGTTTATTTTCATAACAGCTAATTCTAAAATATATATATATATAGTGAGTCATTACCACTTGAAGGAGCCAGTTTCTTCATTCTTTAACTTCAATATGCTGACCACTTAACTAGACTTGTGGGTACCAGATTGAGCTACACCCTAGTGGTATGATAATTCTCTTGTGAGGCAATGTTTATTAAGTGCACCCAATCTGTCTGCCTGTATGAGGCAGGCAGAATGGTGTGTGATTACCTTCCATGTCCTCCTATATTAGCCACAATGTTCTGTGTGCAGCCTTCCACTCCTGCTACTGAGGCCAAGAGGACACCCGTCTTCAGGCAAGACTGAGTCCTCAACCCTGGTCGAACTAGGAACAGGGACCAAACTTACCCGAAGAAAATTTAACGCCTTTCCTTTGCCGCCTTTCCTATCACTCTTCTTTTCCCCTTCTATATTATTCTTGGACAATAACCCAGTTAAGTGGGGATTATATATATGCCAAAGCTACTGTGTCCTTACTGTCCTCATCTGTTCATTGGTGCTTGATCATACACTTAGCTTCTATGTGGAAAGAAATAACTTGGAGTCAGATAGTGTTCCTGTGCCTTGAAAGTGAAAGCACACTTCAGAATTCTTATTGCTCACTCGAGCTCATTTATTATCAACTTTTTGAGTAACCAAAATGAGGGTAAATTCCCTTCATTCATATATATATTCATATTCATTCTTTATAACACTTAAAGATCCTTAAAATGGATAATTATCCATCCACCCCAAGGTGGGAGTGGAGTGGGGGCGAACGGGCAGAGATCCCCTGGGTCCCTAAAGAGCCCGATGAGCCCCGGAGAGTTACCCAAGTCTCCCGGGTCCCCCGAGCTCCCCGGGTCCATCGAGTCCCCTCGTCTCAGCTCATCTCGGCTTCTCTCAAATCATTTCGGCCAGTTTCGACTCGTCGCGACCAACTCTACTCGTCTCAACATGTTTCGACTGATTTCGACGTACCTCTACCAGCTTCGGCGCGGCTCTCCCCCAATGCGTCAGCGATGTTGTGGACTGTAATAACTAGTTTCTCTACTCAAGCACTCCACATGTATACATTCCTCTGTGTATGGGTTTTACAGCGTAGGGAGGGGGAAGCAGAGGTTCCTGGATTCAGAGAGACCTTAAGAAGGTCCTACAATTCATCAAAAGAGGGTCCCACAATGTCTCAAGTGTGTCCCAAAGGGTCCCAGTGGATCCCCTCCATTCCTCTTGGTCTTCCAAGTCCCCCGGGTTCCCGAAACCCCGGTCCTCCGAGTCCCGAGGGGCCCACGAGTACCCCCCATTCCCTGGGTTACCTAGTCTCAACCCATCTCGATAAATGATAAACAATGTAAAATTTATCATCACGAAAAAAGGGCAGAAATAAATAATAGAGCCCATGAAAGTATCAAGAATAAAATTTTGAAAAAAAATGTCAATGATCTATAAAATGAATAATCATCCATCCACCCTAAGTGACTGAGCTATCTGTGTACAATGCGAGATTTTTAATACCGACTGGAGTAGAGGTATTAGCATTCATAAACTCCGAATAAAAGTCGAGGAGCACTTCAGTCCTTAAGACAACTGCATGGAATTCCAGAGTAGGAACACTTTTCCCGTCCAACTTGCTCCCGATCACCTTTTTTTTGCACACAAGAAGTTAATGTGATTAGTACAAACTTCCGAGATAAACAACGACGCCATAGACCGCTGCAGACGCATCAGTGAACGCTAACAATTCGAACTCTGACTCCCTGCTTTCCACGTCCCTACTAATCGAAAACTTACAAGATATGGTTAATCTGTTGAGAAATATTCTTCCACTCTCTTAGCTGACTGGAAGTCAATTTGTCATCCCAAGAGATCGACTTGTCACATTGTAAAGAATGAAGAAGTTCTGCTACATTTGGTATTGGGCAAGCGAACTCGAACAGGTCAAAGTTACTGGCAATGCTAGCCAACACTAATCTCTTACTGCTAGTCTCAGGGTTCGAATGAAATTCCTTTGTAGACAAAGCGTTGTCTTTCCATCCCAAACAAGACCAAAAAGTTTCACTATCCGAAGTCTTCGCCCCAAAAATCTCATCCATTGATGCCTGCAACTCCAAATTTTTCATAACAAACAGTTGCAACTTGAACCGGTAGGGATGAAAATTTTCATTTATTTGTCCATAGGCATTTTTCCTCTCAACCGAACTATCGGTTGTAAATGCACAATTGTCCAACTATGTGAGATTATAAGTAAGGTCTTTTAAGGTTATAAGCTCATTGGGGTAAGACACAGAATCTAAGATCAACATTTTGTACAACGCCAACATCAGTAAACATGGGCTACAAGATATTCCGAACGACAATCGCTTGATTTTATAAATTGAGAAAAATCTCCTTCTACATTCCGAAAACAGAGAAGCCGAAGTCGGTTCTGATCAACTTCACTCAATGAAATCTCAAAAAAAAAAGATTTAATATCAAAACATATTAGCTCACGATCAAATCTAAGTAGTAAAAGCGCACTAATTAACTTTTTATTCAAATTAGGACCAGCGTGAATGGCCTGATTATGTAAAAAGGAGAGATTTCCTAAAATTGTTCTTACACATGTTGGATAAATACACAATCCTGCATTTGGTGGTTTCTCTCTCCGGCATAAAAATACTTATGAGGCAGAAAACCACAACATGGATATTCCTTCTTGAATTCTTCAGTGTCTGGAATAAGCTCAATTATGCCATCATTCTCTTTTTTTTCTTTTTTTTTTTGCTCTCATGTTCCACCGGAGTCCCAACGCGAAGTTAATGCAGACTCCCCCGTAGGGCGGTCTTCTCTTGTTCTTTTATGACTTTGTTGGTCATCAATAGCAAATCTTTATTTTACGACTTTTTCCTGAGATTGGTGAGCAAATTTGAAATTATGACCCAGAAGATTAGAAACTTTCCCGTTTCACAAGATAGGCATCTTAAGATGACCCGAGTCCAAACGAATGTTGCTGTCTAGAGAAAATTTGACTAAATCTCCATTCAGTTCACTGGAATCCTCGTTCACCGCATGTCTTTGCCCAAAAATGCATCGCACCGGGGCTCCCATTATTCGGATGATCTGTTCTCCTAATCACCGGCACCTATACAGTCTAAGTTCACATGCACCCCTGTACCGCCTAATAATGCCGAGCTCGACCCTCCACCCGATTCATCGAGCTCACTTTCCGTCATGATAAAGTAAACGTCAGTAATCAGACTTACTCTGCTTATTTTTCCTGAAATTATTGATCCAATTTAATGCTTCATCTGTCTCGACTTATTAAAAGTGGAGAGTAGAGGATGTCCTCCAACAATGTCCGTCGGTTGGTCCTTACTACTCAACCCTAGTTTTAAGTTAATATTAAATTCACCTAGGTAGCAAATGTTGTCTTCAGAACAGCTCACGCTGACGAAGACTTGGTACGTATCATCTGTGTATTCTGATATTTCTGTTATTTTGTCAACATGTCATTATACCTAAATAAATTTTAAATCTTTAAATCCTCAACTTTCCATGAGAAAAGTTTTTTGTTCACCCTTCTCAACTGCAGCTGAGTGCACAGAACACGACTTATTCATACCACTAATATAAGGAAAATGTTAACAAGTTTTGATCAGCAGGTAAAGGTTACCCTCAAACATTATCCCAAATGGAGTTTCCATGATGCATGACGGAGGGTCTCCAAACACCAAAGTTTCACAGGGAATACAATGGGAGGACTCCGTTCCCAGAATCATTTCAATCTTACTAATATTAGTAGAGTCATTTGTCAGTGTACGATCAGGGAACACACAACCTCCGTCCGAATAAACGGAGAATGCTTTTCCCAGACTCGGTAACTTCAAATTAATATTTATGTTAGGTACACACACAGCAGGAATGACAAAAATTTTGTTTGCTAATTTGATAGGAACATTTACAATCTTAGTCACACAATCTCTAGATTCATTAAATCCAATCATAATAAATGAAGCAATAGACTCCATGATTTCAAGCTTATTAGCATCTGCAATACTTTGAACAATGAAATTGTTCTGGCATCCAGAATCCTTCCACACTCTACCGAGTGACCCTGAATTCAATTTGCATGTGCGATTCGGAGGAACAGAACTTTCGCAAGGCTCTGCGAGCAAAGCATGCTCGGCCCAGACTATGGTATTCGCGACTTCGGTACCATCCTTACCACGGGCACTACGATCATACCGCTCCGCATTCATCCCTATTCTGGGATTAGCATTGGGTTCTTCATTTAGACACAGGAACGAAAAATGCTCCTTAGGACAATTTCAACATTAATTTCTAAATTTAAATTTACAATTAACCGTAGAATGATTTGTATACGAGCAACGCTCACAGCTATTCATTTCCTTAACTTTATCCAATTTCTCTTTCGCCGTGTGAAATTTGTACATTTATGAATTGGATGATCAGCTATCTGCTCCTCTTTAGAGCAAAGCAAACAAGGTCGGAACTTATCACTCCCATCATACTTTACTTGCACTGCCAAATTGTTAGTTTTCGTGAACTCTTTTCTGAAAGATTTGATTTGAGCCTCATTTCCACCAGAGCGTCAACGTGAGTCGTAATATTGTCTAGAAGACTCTGAAGCATTGAACTTCGTTTTTCTGTCGTTCTCTTTGCTGACAGCAATTTGATACCTTTCAATAGCTTTGAAGCAATTATCTTCTATTTCCTTCAATGAAGGCTGATTATTGTTAGTGATCTGAACGTACTGTGCTTGCAGGGCGTCGTTCAAAGATCTCCAAATAAAGAATGTCAAAATCATTTCTGCAGAAACTCCCAAGGTATCAAAAGACTCTGACCTTCCTGACCTCAGCTATAAATGCGAAAGGATTTTTCTGGTATGGGAAACTAAAGTCTACCAACTTCTGAATAGCATCATAAATTCTCTTTGATGGTTAAGCTAGAGCCTCATTGAGAAGAGCTTTGGCTTCCTTATAAGGCTGCTTTGACACTTCAGGAGAATCCATCAAATTAAGGGTCTACCAAATATTGGATTCTTCAACAGAATGAACTTCTCGTAATCTCAATATTCATACTGGTTCACCACCGCTAAGCATGAAACGTGGGCAATGGTTCTACTGGAGCTTCCAATTTATTATGAGACACCACCTCACCGGCACGAACTGAAGCTATTCCGTCGTCATCCAAAGCAAACAAACTCTCGTCCACCAAAGTCTTACAGGCTTCGATAAACTTATTTGTATTTGTTACAAGAGAAAAGTTCCTCTTCAAATGCAGACTCATCAAAGGACTCCTCCGTAACCAAATGAGTAGCAACTCTCTCATTGAATTATACAATCTCAGTCTCGATTGTCTTAAGTTGAGCTAATGTAGTCTGCTGTCTAAGTTTGGGAAGATTAGATTAGATTTGAGCCTCATTTCCACCGGAGCCTCGACGTGAGTTTGATTTGAGCCTCATTTCCACCAGAGCCTCGACGTAAGACGTAATAGGCTCCCCCGCAGGGCGCGACCGTCATTGATTCAGGTAAGTTCGCACGACCTCGCGTGGGGAAATGAAATATTATTCTTGTGAAGATGAAACCAAGAACATATTTCAATTTTGGCATATTCGCGTACTAGCGCGTACAAAAGTGTTGAGTTAACGCATATCTCCGTGAATGTATTGCTATCTCTGTGCGTAATGGGGTGTAGAGACAGCCTCCTTGCACAGGTGTTCAGGGTTTGGACAGCTCCGTATAGTCTGGTGTGTTTTCCGCAAGCGATAACCTTTATACAGTAGGTTGGGTCAGTGAGTAGGCTTTGTAGGTTGCACGGGGGATTTAGGAACGATCGTCGGGCTGCCGCGAGTGCGTTGCAATCAATCAGTAAATGTTTCACTCTGATAGCCACTTGGTGGCAACAGGGGCAAAGTGGCGCGTTTGGTCCTGTGTCGACATCCATCGGGCGGTTGAGAGTTATCCACGTGGATCCCGTGCACAAGCGGTTGATGAACACTTGGTCTTTTCTGTTGGTTAACTTTGTTTCTCATTCTCCGACTGAGGGTTTGACTGAAAGCATTTTTTGTCCACTCTGTTGCCACATTTCATCCCATCGGGATGTTATAACGGAGTTGATGGTAGGGAACCAGTTTGTAGATACCAGTTCAGCAAGCTAGTCCACAAGTTCGTTTTCTCCTATTCCCGCGTGTCCGGAGATCCAGCAGAATTCAACTGCCTGACCCGTCTCTGACATCACAAAGAGATCGAGCTGCATTTTACGTAGAACGGGATGTTCGTAGTGCAGTGTTTTAAGCTGGGTGAGGACACTCAGACTGTCAGAGAATACGACATATTAGGGGGAGGGTTGCTGAGAGTGGGGTGTCCCCGCACACAGCGGCGGCTCCCACTCCGTCCGCAGTTTAGGATCAGTCAGTGTATGTATGGCGGTGCTCTAAATATTCTTCCTCAAGTAGTTTTAGGAATTCCTGCCGGTACGCGTTGGTCGAAGTAGTTGCTTTGGGGTACACTTGCAGGTCTCGCGCCCAACGGGGGAGCCTATTATGACTCACGTTGAGGCTCTGGTGGAAATGAGGCCCAAATCAAATAAAAAAAAAACTTGCAGGTCTAGGTTGACCGGTGGTGGGTTGATTATCCATGTTGGGGGGTTAATTTGAAGAATTCGGTAGGAGAATGAAGGTTTAATAGCTATACGATTGATGTTCAACGAGGTTAGCAGATTGTCTACACGTAAGTAAAACGGTGGGCATATATTCTTTTCAGCCGCGAAAAGACGCTTATCGGATATGGTCGTGATGTGGCTGATTGCTGGGTTGTTGATAAGACTTCTCGTCTTAAAATAGTATTGTAGTGGAAGTTTGTCTCGCCAGAGCGGAAGTGGAAGTTCGTTAGTGCGCACGGTAAGGGATTCGGTTGGGGTGGAACGGAACGGGCCGGTTGTGATACGCAATGCATTGTTCGCGATGGTAGAGAGAGAATCGAGAGTAGTTTTTGCTTCTGAACCGTAGATAACAGCTCTGTTGTCCATGCACGATCGTATTATTGCTCTGAACAACGTCATTCCGATGTCCATGTCGGCACCGAACTTCAGGGATGTTAATGATTGGATAAGTCTCGTCGACCTTTTGCAGTGAGTCGCCAGGGCTGCGATGTGGGGTCGCCACGTGAGTTTAGGGTCCCACCCAAGACCCAGGAATTTTTTTGTTTCTTCGTATACTAGAGGGGTGTTGTGCAGCGTTTGGGCTGGTTTCAGGTGTAAACCGGGCACTAGAGTGAAGTGCATGCTCTTAGTTTTAGAGGGCGAGAATCAGAATCAGTTTTGGGAAGCCCAGTTCCCGACTAGGTTTAGGCACTTCTGGAGTTCATGTTGAATTGTTATGAGGCTGAGGTGCTTGTAGCTTATTTGTAGGTCGTCCACGTATAGTGATGAGAAGTCGTCAGTCTTGGGAAATAATGTCGGCTAAATGATTGATTTTGAGAATAAAAAGAGCGACACTGGGGACGTTTCCATGGAGAACGCCCATTTCTTGCGGATATGACGGAGACCGAGTGTCGCCAACCTTGACCTCGTAGGTGCGATTTTGAAGAAATTGGTGGATGAAACGTAGTAGTCAACATCTCAATCCTTTACGGTGAAGATCCTTCATGACCCCGTATTTCCGCGTAGTTTTATGCTTATTTCAACGTCAAAATATATGGAAACCACATGTTCTCTTAGGACGAAGGCCTGTCTAATGTCTGATTCTAATCTTACGAGGTGGTCCGTTGTTGAGTGGCCCTCACGGCCCCCGCACTGGATGTTGTCGAGGCCTGCATGCATTTCAAGGCAGTCGATTAGGCGTGAGTTTATCATTCTTTCCTTAGTCTTGCACAGGACGCTAGTTAGGGCATTAGGACTATAGTAATGCTGGTCGCCGTGACATTTTCCGGGTTTGGGTATCGGGAAAGAATGAATTTGGATATAACGTATTGAACACGTTTAATAGGTGCTGGAGAGCGTCGTCAGGAAGGTGTTCGATCATATTGATGTGCACTCGGTCCAGCCCGGGTGAGGTTTCACGAGTTTGGTCGATAGCATATTGTAGTTCATGGAGGGAGAAAGGTTTGTTGTAGAATTCTTCATTTGCGGAAGCGAAGTCGATATGCTCACTTGCTCTTGAGATATTTACCCGTTGGAAAGAAGCCTTATAATTTGTTGATTTTGATATTTGGCTGAGAGTCTGAGCTAGTTTGTCCGCGATGTCCGCGTATGAAGAACAGACAGTGTCTCCGTCCGACAGTATGTAGATAGGTCGCTCGGGGCGACCTTGGATTTGTTTGATTGTTCCCCATACATGGGAAAGAGAGGTGTTTTGATTGATTGTGTTAACTAGTTGAGTCCTGCATTCTCGTTTTTTCTCCAAGCTAAGTTTGAGGAACACGGAAGTTTCTCATTTCGAGATTACTCGGTTCCTGGGGAAACGTGCGCGGCAGAAGGCCCGTACATCCTTTCACGCTGGCCCATTGCTTCTTGTACCTCCGGGCACCACCAAGGTGTTGGGAAAAGGTTGAGGTAAAGATTGAGGAATGCATGCGACAGCTGAACTTTGAAATTTCTCGTATACATGTATGACAAGGTCTAGCTCTAAAATGCCTTCGGGAAGGCCCTCCACATAGACCCATGCGACATGTGTCTAGTATTTCTCCCAGCTGAATCGAAGTTCCTGTGCGTCGGGGTTGTTTGATCGGTTAGTAAGGAGCGATATGATCACTGGCAAGTGTTGAAGGCAGGACTTCCCAAACGAGTTGGGGAGCTAACGTGAGGGAACAGATTGATAAATCGACGGCAGTTTCACTTACGAGGGTGATCCGTATGGGTTGTCCGTCGATGAGAAGGACCAGGTTGCGAGTGTCTATAGTGGTGGCCATTATCACTCCCTTTGGGTCGGTTCTCACGCATCCCCACACTTCGTGGTAGCTGTTGAAGTCTCCAAGGAGGAGTACGGGATGATGCAGTTGGTTTAAGCAAATCGGACCGCCCTACGGGGGAATCTGCATTAACTTCGCGATGAGACTCCGGTGGAACCTGGAAGCAACTACTACTACTCAAGCAGATCGGCGGTCATTAGTGCCTCCGTGAGGTCGTGGTTTCGTGACTAGTAAATCGATACCACTGTAATTGGTCTTGAGATACATATCTTCACTGCGACTGCTTGGAGTTCTGTTCTCAGAAGGAGGTGATGAGGTATGCTTTGATGGATCAAAAGTGCAACTCCGCCGTGTGCAGTCACATTATTGTGACCTTCGCGACGGTGTATGACATATTGAGGACTTGTGAAGATGGCTGTGTCACGGAGTTCGATCTCCTAGAGGCCTACCACCAAAGGTTTATGGGTTGAAATTAACGATAACGATAATAATTAATCTTTTTTGCTTCCAAGTTCCTGGCAATTCCACTGAAGTTCTGTGTTGTTCATGTCGGATCCGTTTCACGCCCAGATCTTGATGGTCTGGAGCGGTCGCATTGTTTGTTGTAACTTTCGTGGTGTTCGTGCCTGTGAGGCGCAAGTGTCTTAGATAGAGAGCGTCTGCTTGCTGTAGAACATTATCTCATAGACTCATTGCGCAGACCGCCCTACGGGGGAGTCTGCATTAACTTCGCGTTGGGACTCCGGTGGAACATGGAAGCAAATACAAATAGACTCACAGCGTTCTCGACTGTGAGTGCTCTTGTAGGAGGAGGAGGACGAAGGAGTACGATCTTTGTGTTTTACTCTTTCGCAAGTGCGTTTCTCTTCTATGGAGGGTTTTTCAAACATTATGACGGGCTGAGTAGTAGTCGTTGGGATATTAGAGTCAAGTGCTGTGGCATGGTCGATCAGTGGTTTCGGGCATCAGTTGTTCGTTGGAGATTTTCAACGCGTCCTCGCGCAGGCAATGGTCGTTCTCACTTGTGAGATGTTCTGGTGCCGGGCATGTTAGCTGAGGGTTGAATACCTTACTTTGGTTTTTGCTGAGTGCGGTCGCAGTTAAGACGGTCAGAGCTTAGGAAAAAAGTAATGTCGTCAGTGACTTTCACATGAAGCTCAGTATTTTTTTTCTAACATGCCCTCTCTCCGCCAAAAGTCTCCTCGATTCTAATGTTCATGACATGATGAACGGTAACAAATTTCGGTATAACACAATTATAAATCTACCTGAGAACCATTAAAATACTGCGCCAGGAACAAGATATAGAAATATAATTTTGATACAGAATATCATCTCAATAATAATCAAATGCAAAGTAGTAGTTGTTGCTTCCATGTTCCACCGGAGTCCCAACGCGAAGTTGATGCAGACTGCCCCATAGGGCGGTATCAAATGTAAAATAAATTGCCATCATCAGAGCGAACAACACGTTTGTTCGATAACTGCAACCATGAACATTCACTTCACTAAATGATAATCTTCGAACAATTAAACATTTCAAAGCTCAGCTGCTGAGTAAATGGTATGAAATGACTCACACGAAGAACCTTCTATTATACCGGTATAATGTCCACTAAACGCTACACAGATACCGACCGCGACAGTCCAGCCTAACCGCCAGACCACACCATTACCATTGCTTTAAAGAGTCGCGCCGGAGGCTCCATGAGACGAAAAAACTGACCGAATGCCACAAACTGAAGGAACTTCAAATAAATTTCACTATGAAGTATCTCAACATGACATAAATTTCCAAAATATGTAATGATATTTAGACGTTTCCGATTTCCCAATGAGGAATTGTCCTGGGGCCGTTACGAAGTGGCGAGGTTGGGCGAGGCAACTGGGCCACCTCGCGAACGCCCCTCACCAACTCCGGTCAATTAGTCAAAAAAAAGGCACAGACCTATAATGTAATATTTATATCAGCTATGATTGGTGCAAAATATTAACATTTATATAATTCAATATTCGGAGATGAAATTAATGTCATCCAACTTGATGTTACTGGGTTGTAACCAGATCAATTTATTTATGTGATAAATAAATAATGTGATTTGTTGGGGAAGGAACCAAATCCATCCAATTCATTATAATTTGAAAGTATGATAATTTCCTCTGGAAAATATCTCTAAGGATCAAATTTAATTTAATAAGTATAGTTGATTTTAATTTATGATAAAAAAAATCTAAAATTTATTTTCGATTAGGATTTAAACATCGAAGTGGTATTAAGCTCGGAAATGCAAAGAATTTCAACTTAACAGGCACATTGAAGTATATTGGTTGACCGAACTAGGCCTTCTTCTTGTCCCGACAACCTCACCTGGTAACTCCACAATCTCTTTGATGGTCACAAATGATCGCCGGCTGAAGGCTGTTCCACGCAGTACGACTGCCCGTCTCGGCACACCGAAATCCTCCATTCACTCCTCCCTTCACTGTGCTCTTGGAGAGCCCTGATTGGTTAATCCCTCTATACAGGATGTCCGGGCGGATCGATGACGCCTTCAGTTCCCCAGGTCTTCCCTTTAACTAGTACACAAGTTGGAATACCAATCCTTTCACCATGCGAAGTCTCCAGGTTCGCAAGCTAGTATCACAGCCCCCTCCGTGTGCGAAGACAGCTATTCAAAGTCTTCGACTTCTCGGGTGGTGTAGTGGGATAGGAGCTGCGCGCGCTCTCGCTGCGGCTTCTTTCCCTGTCTGATCTTCCGACAAATATTCCCGAGGAGTAAGCGACACCTTTTTCTGCTGTGGGCAATTAATACAACCAGTAAATGGAGTTCACGATTTTACAAATTTCATTAATCGGATAGTCTCGATCGTCAGGACAAGGTTGGCCAATTATAGTCTAGAGCTACGAGTGGATCCGTGAGAAATGTTCCTTACACTTGTTTAGATAACGTCATGTGAAACTTGTGTGATTTATACGGTCTACTTTGATATTCACGCATGCGTAAATCCATTGGACGGGCTGTGGGCTTACGATAATTGGTTGGTGAGTTGAATAATGAATGATGTAAAGATTATAAAAGGATTGAATTGGTAATGATCCATGAGGGTTTACGATTAAAAATTCGCTAATGAACTACGAGAAATAATGAGTATAAAATGATAAACGAGTTTAATCATAAAAATTACGCATTGATGAATATATTTTTTATTGTGATAAAGTTGAAAATGATAATAGTTGATGAACGGCCTGAATTGGTCTCCTGCCGCTCTCACCCTCTAGCCATGTATTTAGCGCATGACTGTGTTAAGCATCTAAGGATGAGATGTGTCAGATCAAATTGATCGTTGTGCATTACAAAGTGAAAAATTTAGTTTTTTCAAGGTTTGGCTCTATTGAATTGACTCCATACAAATCAGAAGGGTAATTTTAGGAGATGAGTGTACTACACTTTCGGTTCGCATTGGAGAGGAGAGGGCATGCACGCAAGGAGGAAAGAGACATCAAAATTATGCATAATTACATTTATTGACCCGGATGTGATTCTGACTGTGCATTAAGTAAAAGTGGGCCTTTCGGGTATCAAAGTCACCAATTTTTGGGTATTTTAGTCAGCTTTCAAGTCACTAGTTTTATGAGGTACTTACAATTGCATGGTACCATTTTGCATACATATATTAGTATCGAATTATTTTCAAGGTTGAGCCGCAGCTACAATGACTTTTCAATCTCCGATACTCACAAGATTTTCACATTGGCAACAAGCGAATAGGAAGGGAATGAATAAGAAGGCAGTTAATTTGCCTCATAATTGATTAATGGATTGAACTTGTACACTGTACGAATAAACAATTGGCAATGGGGAACTTAGCTAATTATGGTAGTTTCCGCTAGAGACCAGGACTGGAAGACAATGCTCGTGGGGCACCATCGTTCAGGCTGCCCCTGCTTGGTCTTGAACCTGATTTCCAAGAAAAAGGCCTGCTGCCGGGATGAATGCAATAGCTGGATCCAGGGCATGTTGAGGCGTTCTTGGTGAGGACCGTTTCTTTAGATTTTTGATCCTATGAACTCCCATTGTAGGTGATCCCCGGACAGCCTGGCTGGGCCCCCCGGGTCCGGGCTGTGGAAGAATTCCTTGGGTTACATGGAGCAAGGTCTCTATGATAAGACCTTTATGTTCGCCCACTAAAG
>SDVV010019266.1:0-13572 GCA_016164225.1 Gammarus roeselii | reverse complement strand
TCAAGACAATACAGGGGCAGCGTGGTTGTTGAGTGGACTGAAGTGCCAGCCTGTGGTGGTGCATGTTGTCAGTTCAAGACAATACAGGGGCAGCGTGGTTGTTGAGTGGACTGAAGTGCCAGCCTGTGGTGGTGCATGTTGTCAGTTCAAGACAGTACAGGGGCAGCGTGGTTGTTGAGTGGACTGAAGTGCCAGCCTGTGGTGGTGCATGTTGTCAGTTCAAGACAATACAGGGGCAGCGTGATTGTTGAACTAGACTGAAGTGACAGCTTCTGGTGGTGCATGTCGTGAGTTCGACCCTCCGCAAGGATATTGTGGTCCTGTGCCTGGGAGATTGGACGCTCTTTCCTCTTTTGTATCAGCGAGATTGTCGCACGGCGCCTCCGTGATGTAACTTGCTTAGTACTCCGGCGTGACAACCACATACCCAACAAAATATAGGATAAAATAAACATTATTGGTCATCTTTCTTTGACTGCACACTAATTTTTACTAACTTAAGATCAAATACATATGCAGTAACTTTACGCATTTGTGCATGAAATTTCGAGTATTAGCTACAACCGAACCAGTTATAGAAACCCTTGATTGTCATCCATCGTTTGCTATTTATGTACCCACCCGCCCGTAGGAACACTGTACTGCTGTTTATGTACCCACACGCCCGTAGGAACAACACTGTACTGAAAGTGCGACCAGTGAGGTACCTTCCCAAGTTTATTGCGCTCTCTTGTGCATGTACAGTCATACGGCCATTTTGAAGGTGGCTAAGATGGCCGCCATCAAATGCCGGGGTAACGGCTGTAGGTCTATACATGTAAAAGAGAAAGCAACAGTTTATTAAAGCACCTCACTGGTCGTGCGGTCTGTATGATATTTATTCTGGAGCGTGGGTACAAAAATAACAGAAGCGATGGGAGATAGTGAAAGGTTTCTTTTACAACGCGACGGATTAGTAATACATGAAGTTTCATACATGGCAGCACGAAGTTTCTTGTGATGTATTTGATCTTGAACTAAAGAGAAATTGTGTATTGTCAAAGAGACGTAGGCATACTTGTTTATTTTCACCAATTTTTCGAGTATGGTACGAAATCAAAATGTATACTGTGGTGTACAACCTGGTTCAGTTTGATACGGCGGGGTAGTGGTTCAGTGACGTTATGTTGAGTGCAGCTGGATATATTTGCTGGCTACGTTGCGAGCATATTGTTGAAACCTTCCTACCCAACCTAATCTAACTTAGGAGCATGTATTTGAAACCCGCGCGGCAAAAGAACGTGTTTCTAACCTGCGGCACAACGTAGGTATTATTCTATGGCACGTAGTTCTCACACGCGGGGCAAAAGCACGTGTTTCTAATTTGCGGGCCAAACCTACGTATCATTCTATAGTACGTAATTCTAACCCGCGGGGCAAACGTACGTGTTATTAATTATGTATTGACTACCCCATGGTATCCAACTACCCCACCATATCCACCATGGTATCCGAAATGATCTCAAATTTTACATCAATTTTCTCAGATTAGTAGTGGTCACGCCAAAATAAAAGTCACTTTACACTCGGCGTGATGCATCGTGGGGAAGCCGCGCTGCACTCTTGCTCCGCCCACTTACACAGGAGCCTCATCATCTCGTAGTCGTCACACCCGAGGAAGCGTTGAGCAGACTTGGTGGTGTGTACGGCATCGTGAATGGGATTACACAATGAAGGACTACATGATAACGGATTACACGATGACGGATTACACAACGAAGGACTACATGACTACGGATTACATGGTGACGGATTACACGATGATGGATTACACAATGAAGGACTACATGATAACGGATTACACGATGATGGATTACACAATGAAGGACTACCGGATTACATGATGACGGGCTACTCAACAACAGATTACATAATAACGGATTAAACAATGACATTACAAAATGACGGATTACACGATGATGGATTACATTATGACGGATTACACGATGATGGATTACACAATGAAGGACTACATGATAACGGATTAAATGATGACGGATTACACGATGATGGATTACAATATGAAGGACTACATGACAACGGATTACATGATGACGGATTACACGATGATGGATTACACAATGGAGGACTTCATGATAACGGATTACATGATGGCGAATTACACGATGATGGATTACACAATGAAGGACTACATGATAACGGATTACATGATGACGGATTACATGATGACGGATTACACGATGATGGATTACACAATGAAGGACTGCATGATAACGGATTACATGATGACGGATTACACGATGATGGATTACACAACAAAGGACCACATGACAACGGATTACATGATGACGGATTACACGATGATGGATTACACAATGAAGGACTACATGATAACGGATTACATGATGATGGACTTCTCAACAACAGATTACATAATAACAGATTATACAATGACAGATTACAAAATGACGGATTACACGATGATGGATTACATTATGACGGATTACACGATGACGGATTACAATATGACGGATTACACAATAACGGATTGCACAATGATTGATTACACAATGACAGATTACACAAAGACGAGTTATCAGACGTTTTCTGTGTCATTCCAAAACACAAGACAGTTAGTTTTAGAAGTACATTAGAATTGCATCAATTTAAGATGGCGTTTACCGTTGCGGTGCATGAGGCCGCGTTACTTCCATGTGGTCGTAATAAATATTTCTTTAATAAGCGCTACCGTCAACCATTTGTGTACATGTGACTCATGCCACAGAAGGTTGCTTTATTTTATCTAGCATGAAAACCCATGCAAACTCCTTATTTTATAAAATAATAATGATATATATTCTATTTGTTTTTTGTTTTGTCAGTGACTCTCTGTCTCACATAGACCCACTCATACTGTCGCTTTCTTTGCTACCCAATGAATTAGGCTGTGCAGCTGAACTAACAATTTGCACTTCAACTAATTGTTATCTAAAAGATCCCAATGTCAGATCGCAACACCTTATGTCAACAGGATCCAGTGCACATTGGGAGAGTAGGATACCTGCCCACCGCTCGTACAGAGCTCCAATTACTCGGTTACAAGTTCTTAGACTGATGTTTTATCAATTTTAGATTTAATATGTATAAATTTTTTGTTCCACAGTAATAAAATACCATTTGTGTATGAATAAACATCTTATTTTTTTACTTCACAACACTCAACTCGTAAATTGTGATTTTCCTGAACATTGATGGTGTTTTTATAACAGCTCCGCTTAGTTGTCAACATGATCATTTTATGGTGGTTTTATGGTAGCTCTGTTTTGATGTCAACATGATCATTTATGGTGGTTTTATGGTAGTTCTTTTTTGTTTTCAACATGATCATTTATGGTGGTTTTATGGTTGTTCTGTTTTGTTTTCAACATGATAATTTATGGTAGTTTTATGGTAGCTCTGTTTTGTTGTCAACATGATCAGTTATGGTGATTTTATGGTAGTTCTGTTTTGTTTTCATCATGATAATTTATGGTCGTTTTATGGTAGCTCTGTTTTGTTGTCAACAGGATCAGTTATGGTGGTTTTATGGTAGCTCTGTTTTGTTGTCAACATGATCAGTTATGGTGGTTTTATGGTAGTTCTGTTTTGTTTTCAGCATGATAATTTATGGTAGTTTTATGGTAGCTCTGTTTTGTTGTCAACATGAACAGTCTAGGTGGTTTTATGGTAGCTCTGTTTCGTTGTCAACATGATCAGTTATGGTGGTTTTATGGTAGCTCTGTTTTGATGTCAACATGATCAACAACGCCGATCGCGCAATATGTCTAACTTAAGCTAACCTATGTTATGGTACTGCTATATTTGCTGGGGACGTTCCATTATCTTATTATTATTATTAATAAATCCTTTATTCCCATCGTCTGGCAATGGGTTTTCAATTTTTATGAAATAATCAAATTCTTAAACATAAGATATGAAACTTCATCATCACTACGCTGTTTGAATTAACGAAAAATTCCGACTACATAGCGTTGGGAAAACCAGTGACACGCGGGGTTGAAAAATAAGAAATACTTGGGGTGGATGAAAACAAAATACATGGGTGTGAAAAATAACAAGTACATGAGGTAGGAAATCACGCATGCATGTGGTTAGAGTCCCGAGAACATGGGGTTGGGACATCGAAATGTACTAACATATTGTAATGAGTAGTCTACATTATTGTACGATGACAAAGATGAGGATGAACGACATGAATTATACAGAAAATATAAATAAAATATAGGGTTGGGAAATCGAAAAGCACTAACATATTGTAAAGATGGGTCTAAACCATTGTATAAATAATGAAAGAGTGAATAGGCGACATAAGTTATACAAAAAAATATACATAAAATTCATACCAAACAACTGAATGTACAATATACACACTTCAAGACCGCTAGGAAGTGATTGAATGATTGAGAATCAGAATAATACAATGCTGGAGTATACAAGTCGGATGAATATACTTCTGTTATAGAAGACAAAGCAAAATATTAGCTTATAAAGCAATGATTGTGTCATCAAAAATGGTACGGTAATTGTTAGAAATAATTCAATGAATTATATTAAAATCGAGTTAACCTTTGTCAAAGTTAGAAACTGCCTATCGTTCTTCGAGAAGACTGAGCTCGTATTTTAATTATACTAAAACAATTGAAAGATTTGTAGCACAAAAAATAGACAAAACGCAAGTTAACACTTATGGTAATTGGCAAAGACAATTGTGATCGGTAGCAACATAGAAAACACATGTATCGTCAGAGTAAAAACGATTAGATGGTGTATCAATGTTGAGAGTTATGGTGGTGGTGATTTTGGACATGCTCAAGAACAGAATGCATTTTCTGGCCACTGTATTATGCATTTAGCTTGTGCTTGTGGGCAAAGTTACGGTCTGAATTGATCGGTCAATAGATGATCATTAAGCCTATTCTTGAATGACGTGTTGGATTTAAGATTCTTGAGGCTTGTTGGGTGGGTTGTTCCAGGATTTTGGTCTAGCGATCGAAAATGCTCTACAGGCAGCTTCTGTTTTCCTGTGTTCAACGTGCAGAGTATCATTATTTCTTGTGAATCGATTGTTCTTATCTCCTAGAGAATATGTGTCTTTGGCTGCCGGGTGAAAGTTTTTCTAGAAGATCTTTATGAATTCTGATCGACTCATGGAGTGCCAGTTTGTTGTCGATATTGAGCCACTGTAATTTTTCGAGGAGGAGACTTACGTGATCTCGTTTTCTATGTTTACCATCGGATGTTATTCCTGCCGCTAAGTTTAAACAACGTTGCACTTTCTCTCTTTGAGTTTTGGTGCATTTCCCGCAAATTAAAAGACAGTAGTTAATGTGAGAAAATACTAAAGCGTGGACAATCAGTAATCTTGATTTGAAATCCAATTATTTTTTGCGGAGTTTTGGAAGAAAAGTGTTTCACTCAACTTGGAACACAGAGTCGTTAAATGGTGTTTGAAGGGAAGATCGGGATCAAGCCCTACTCCCAGACTTATAACTTTATCTTCAACAGGAATGTCAGATTTGCCTATCCTGATAGAGAAATTCATTGGAAATGCTCTTCTTTTTGAGTTCTAGCCGAACAAGATGCATTTTGTTTTTTTCAGAGTTGAGCTTGAGTCCATTTGTATCATACCGAGATGTCAGATTAGTTACGGTTGTCTCAATGTCGTCTTGTAGCGTATTCAGATCTGACGATTTTCGGGAATGCAATATTTGAACATCATCGGCGTACATTACCATTTTCACTTGATTTTTTGGTAATTTACAGTCGATGTCATTTACAAAAACCAGGAACAACAAAGGGCCAAATATCGAACCTTGAGGGACCCCGAAGGCAACTGTCGCCGGATTTGACATAGTTGCGTTATCGAGTTTAAGTGATTGTATGCCGATTCATCAGATAACTTTCGAACCAAGTAGGGTCTATTCCGAAGTTGCGGAGCTTGACAAAAAGAATAGTATAGCTTACACTGTCGAATGCTTTCAATAAGTCTAGCAATACCAGCAGAGACATCTGCTCCTCATCAAAATTTTTGTACAGATCTTCAGTGATGCTCATAAGTGTGTCTTCTGTTCACAGTTTTCGCCGATAAGCATACTAGTAGTCATTGAACAGCTTGTTTGATTCGAGGTAATCAATCCCTTGAATAGATATTACCTTTTCTAGAATCTTGAATAGGACAGGCAGAAGACTGATCGGTCTAAAATTGGATGGTTCATTCTTGTCCCCAGATTTATGAACTGCTTTTATGATTGCATGCTTCCAGATCTCTCGAAAAGTTTCGCTTGCTATGGAGGTGTTAATAATTGTGCTGATATAAGGCAAGGTAACTATAAGGCTGTCTTTCAGATATTGTAGGGCTAAACTATCTATTCCTGTAGAATTTGTGTTCCTCAAGGCAAATACAGCTCGTTCTACTTCGTGTTGCGATACTTGCTTTGGTTTTCATTTGACGTTTGCTGCTTGGTCGCTGTCTCCATCGAAAGCTTTTGGACTCCATGTATCTTTTGCGTCGCTCTGTAATCCTTGATAAGCTTCCTGGGTTACCTTTTCAAAAACCTGTCTCCCAACTCCAGCGAAGTAGTTGTTAAATTTCTCTGAAGCTGCTTGAGTATTCGGATAAGTAGGCGAGGTGATCTTTTTTATTTAAGGAACAATTATTTTCAGTACATTCTCATGATGGAATTTAATTTTGGCTCCCCTGACTTCTCGTTTGACTCTTCTATTTTTAATTCGAAATAATTGTAACCAAGTGGTGCTTCGTTTTGCTCTGCGTTTCAGATATTTTTTTAAGGGCAATTTGGTTTCGCAGTATTTCTGTAACCTATTTAAACGGCATGCTTCTCATTGTTTTAGCTTCCGTTGTCGCCACAGCGTTCAGACATGTGAGAAGATAGTCTGTGAGTAACTGGGCTTGCTCTGTGACGTTATTTGGGCTATGTATCGGTTTTATCACCTTGACGTTTGCCACTAGTTGTGCTCTGAAATACTACGCGGTGTAATTTCTTTTTGTATGACAGGCTGTCTTGTATACTTTGTTTCTTCTCTTTTTTTTTGATGTTAGTGGTGCAGTTTATTTCATGGTGGTTCGAGAAAAAATTGGGCTCCACGTTTGTGGTAACAATGGAAGACGGGTTGTTACTAATGAGCAGATTCGATACAGTTTGGGATTCGGAAGTAATTCTTGTTGCACTTTTTATGAGCTCATGCAGCCCGAGTCTGTCTTAAATCGGCTAAATATTGTTGGATTTCAATTTCAATTGATCATCATTGAAATCTCCCAAAAAGTACAGCGTCTTTCCTAACAGGATAGCTTCTCGAAATCTTTCTTCGATGCATTGTAAGGCTGTACACTTGCTTTGGGTGGTCTATAAAGAGAACCAACAACAAACGATGTTTTTTCGTACTTGGATGTTCACCCAAAGGTTATCAACTTCATCGCTGTCGTTAAGCATTACTTGAGAAGAGGTATATTCTTCTCGCACATAAATCCCGGTTCCACCTCCTTTCATTTCTCTATCTTTTCTATAAACATTGAAGCCGTCAATCTCGACGAAGGTAGTGCTAATATCAGATTCCAGCCAGGTTTCAGTCAGACATAGAATGTCACTTGAGTTCTCCTTCATCATCGTTTTGATGTGCTCGATCTTTGTTCATAAGCTTCTAACGCTTATATGTTTGATCACGATGTTATTTAGGTTCTGATGGGTATTCACAGACATGGTTGCTAAGAGGTGTTTGCTGTACCCAGCTTAAACAGTTTGCGCCTTTAGTTATTTGATTTTACTTACAGGACATTTGGTGTCTCTTTGGGATGATTGCAAAGGCATCTCTTCCTCGAATACGGATGCATCATTGTCGTATTGCAATGGAGGATACCTATTAGAGCACTTCACATTGTTTCCACATGCTTTTTCGCTTTGCTGCAATATTTTGTTGTTCGAAATGTGGCTTCCGAGGGTGGGTTGGTGCAAGACTAATATAGTGGTTCTTTTTCTTGGTTACAAATATTGAGTATTGAGCAGCTTCATCCCTCTTAAAGCTGGTCGGAATAATTACAGTTTTAGTTACGATGTCCGGGTTTGTTTCATCTACGATTGTGATTTGTATTTTGAGTGCGTTACTGAAAATTGCGGGGACTAGATCACCAAAACTGCTATGGTACTCTTTGTTTCCAAAATATTCTTCTATCTCAGAGAGGAACCTATCATCTTTTTTATACTCAGTGAAGGCTGAGTATATCACCTCTAAGATGTTTCATCGTTAAGTCATGTTTGTTTTACGATGGATCCTTCCACCGCGTGAATCATACAATGTCCGTCTGCTAGTGGTGATTGTCTCTTTAATCTTAAATCATTGAGAATGGTGTCGATGTTGGTGTTTCTGGGGAATTATTGCAAGTTTTCCGTCACCTACATTAGTTTTCGTTCATTCGGCTTATTGTTTCATGTGTCAGCAACGCCAATCACATTTAGATTTTTAATATGCTCTTCAGTAACACTTTTACTGACGTTATCTAAGAACCTGGTTGCCAATTCTCGAGTAGCATGGCTTTTATATTTGGGATATCCTTGCTTTCGGTTCTGTTCTTTGTTATTGAGGGTGGGTTGGAGCAGGGGAGACCGAACAGAACCAAGGAAAATAAATTTAGATCGGTGATTGAAGAGAGGCATGGCTGAGGATGGCTGAACAGTGCTTGGGGAAGGAATGGGTGGAGGGAGTAATATATGGGATTGATTGACGGGATAGGTAGAGTTGACGTTCGGGCTGAGGTTAGAGAATGGTAGTGAAGGTGGGAGCTAGAGGAAAGAACGGATGGAGGAGGGTAATATATGGGAGAGATTGGCGGATAGGTAAAGTTGGAGTTTGGGCTGAGGTTAGGGAATGGTAGCGAAAGCTGGAGCTCGAGGAAGGAATGGGTGGAGGGGGGTTATATATGGGAGGGATTAGCGGAATAGGTTGAGTCGAAGTTTGGGCTGAGGTGCTGTGCTGTGCTGCAAGCACAGTTGGTGCTGTGCTACAAGCATAGTTGGACGAATTTGTGTGAGTAGTGTAGAGTGGAGGAGGAGGGTAGGAGAAGAAATGAGGAGGCTCTGAGGGGATGCTACTGCTGCGACCATGTTGAAAAGGCGTTGCATGGGAGCTTATTGTGTTGGATGATAAGGAGTCACTGATTGGTGATTTTCAGTTCGAATTTCAGTTTGGGGGGGACAAGAGGGTGCTAGGATGTGAGTTGTCTGCGAGTAGATGTCCTTTTCTAACGTGTGATGGGCTGATGATACGAGATGATGGCCATATGACGGAGGGAAGTAGAGGAAGAGAGGAGACCAGAGTAATGATTGCTTGCTTCTGACATTTTTATAGTATAGGAATGGCAATACGTTAACCCTCTGAGGAACGTAACGTGCTACCGTGTTGAAGAATTTGATAATTCCACTATTGTTTTGACTAGCATTCTTCGAATGAAACAATCGTTCGTCGGGGCACCCTTGAATTCGTCTCTTAGTTTGCCTGTTGGGATAACTTTGAGCCTCAAGGAGTGGCATAGACTCATGAAACGGCTCCTCTGTTCCATTGTTTACAGAATGAGGAGTTCTGCATTGTACATCTTAGCATTTTTGTTTTTTTGATAAAATTGCGGTGGTTATTTTGACTACAACTTCATTTTCGACGTAGTCCGGGAGCTCAATAATGTTCAGTTTGAATGAATTTGCGCTTTCAATGATTTTAGACGGAGCACCATAATCGTTAGTATTTATCTTTTCAAAAGTGCATCTATCTGAAAGGTCGGACGTTAGCACATTTTTCATGAGGATATCATCAATGAGTGTTGTCTTAGGGGTCTGGATATTTTCTGTTGACCCGGTGCTGGGGCCTGATGCTTCACAGTGAGCCGGCTTTGCTGTTGCGAATTTTTCTGTTGAGGTGACGAGTAACGGCTCTGAATCAGAGGAATAAATGAGAGTTATGGACTCAGTTTCAGGATTACAAGGGGTGGGAGATGGAGAGCTCAGCAGCGTTGGGTGAGTATCTGTCACCGATGTCACCGAATGCGCTACCCTGAGAGAGAGGGTAGGCTTCTCCTTATCGCGTTTTGGGGCACGTTCGCTGGCCACCGGGGTGTGTGGGCAATGCGGCAGCTCTATGTTTATAGGCTTGCTGGTTCTAGTGCATTTTTGGTTTTTGCATGATATACAGTCTCTGTTATTCTTGGCACAAGCGCATATATGGAAATGTCCAGAGAGATCAATAATTTCATAGCCTTACTCTAACAAATACATACATTTTTTTTCAGTAAGACTTGTCAAAACGACTACCAAAACATCTATGTAATGCATTAACAACATTTTCACTTAAAGGACACAGCAAACATTTTTTTTGTGAATGCACCTCTAGAAAAAGGGTCACTGAGAGCTTATGATTGTGTTATCCCATTGACAATTGTTTCATTTATCAGCATTTTCAGCCTTTTTAAACCTTAGGAGCCACAAATGTTTTGTCGGTGCATGTTTACTGTGGTTTGTTCGATCACAGGTGACCATTTTACCCGTGAATTCATCCATCCTGATTGTCGCCTGACGAAAACTTGAAAAGATAAACAGTTATTGTCCCCGATGAGTCTCGTCCAGTTTTTTGCAATTTTTCGAATGCCTGGTCCGATTTCCAGCAGATAAGTTCGAACAAGGTAATAGAAAGAAGTATCTATGTATTTAAGTATCTATGTATCTGCGTATCTAAGTTTCTATGTACAGCATACCAAAACTGCTTCTGTTTCATTTTGCCGATAGATGAAGTTCGAGGGTCTGAACCCTGGCCAGGACTCTGGCGAACTGATCAACGCGATGTTGAACTCCGTCACGGACGATGTCACAAAACTGATCAACCTTCTCATGAACGAGCCAGCTGGCAAGGATCTTCTGGAACGACTCATAGGTGCCATCGTCACAAGCAAGATACCAGGCATGAATTGCCAGAGTGAGTACTCCAGTGGCGACCAACAAGCAAAATATCTTGAAGGAGGTCTGGGTAGCCACGGATCCTCCTTCCTCGCTGAGTTCACCCAGGTACTGGAAGAGATCATTTCCATGTTGTCTGGGCGATTGGTGATCCCGAATGAAGCGAAGGCGCTTCTCGAGCTTGTTGAAGACTTTCTTCCAGAAATTCACCTAGGCAACGCTGACTTTAGTCAGTAGGACTCAGTGATGTAATCAACCGCATTACATTTATGAAGGTTTTCAAAATGGTGTGCGTTTTCACTACAAAATTTGAATCGATTAGTTAGAATTTCAAATCTTAAATTGGGTTGTACCCCAACCGGTTTTCGAGCGATTGGATGATGAAGAAAATCAAATAATAAAACCTCAATGATGATTGAAGAAAACTTATTTGTTATACGGCTGAGTGACTACAGCCGTCTGTTAATGACCTAATTTTTTTAGTAAATGAAAAGCCTCTTTCAAAAACGATCCAGAGGCCTGGTCACATGAACGTTTCTGTCGAATTCGCCAATTAACGAGAAGCAAATATATTCATGACCCGTTGTAGTTTATATGGAACACTATTTCCATTTGAGTCTGCCATGTTTAAGAACAATGGAATATTAATAATGATCCAATTATATAACATACTGCCACTGAAAAATTTGTTAGCCAAGATGTATACGCAACCAGCCCATTATTCTTGTTGTTAAGGAGTCCAGTTTGTCCTAATTGTCACCAATAGAGTTATTTCAAAATTTGCACACCTTGGTTATGGATAGCTTTGTGAGGATCTAAAGGCTGAACTTGTAACCTACGACAACAGCAGGAATCGAATTAAATATTGTTGCCGTTTTTTACCCGAAAATGGGCCGAAAGTAATGTGTTGGATGCAAATTAACGGTTTGGGAGCGATACCAATCACTAAGAGGGAAAAAAAATCATGATTTCTAAAGTTGAAGGCAATTTGCTCTTCCTGAAGTCCTTATTTATTCATTTGTTTTACCAGCCTTAACATAATTACCAAATTAAAATTGTATGACACATGGAAGATTTTATTTCAATTAACAAATCATAACACCTTCCTGTACTCTATCGCATCCATGATGGTTGATGAACTCCTTGCGTAAAAGCACAATCGAACACAAATTTTATGAGTGAAAATTAGTCCGAATGTTGGATACCTACTTATCAAATATATTGCCCATAACCTACGCATGACCATAACCTGCTCTTTACGAATCCTGCGCATGATTTTCATAATTTGTTATACATGCATGGTGGCTATGTAGCGCATCGGGACCATGTAGTACATGGTGACTATGTGGTGGATGGTGACCGTGTAGTGCAGAGTGACCATATGGTGCACGGTGACCATGTAGTTCATGGTATCCATGCAGTGCATGGTGACCATGTAGTGAATGGTGACCATGTAGTGCATGGTGACCATGTAGTGCATGGTAACCATGTAGTGCATGGTGACCATGTAGCGCAAGGCGACCATGTAGTGCATGTGACCATTCGGTTCATGGTGACCATGTAGCGCAAGGCGACCATGAAGTGCATGGTGACCATGTAGTACATGGTGACCATGTAGTGCATAGTGACCATGTAGTGCATGGTAACCATGCAGTGCATGGTGACCATGTAGCGCAAGGCGTCCATGTAGTGCATGGTGACCATGTAGTGCATGTGACCATTCGGTTTATGGTGACCATGTAGCGCAAGGCGACCATGTAGTGCATGGTGACCATGTAGTGCATGTGACCATTCGGTTCATGGTGACCATGTAGCGCAAGGCGACCATGTAGTGCATGGTGACCATGTAGTGCATGTGACCATGTAGTACGTGGGGTCCATGTAGTGCATGGTGACCAAGTAGAACATGGTGACCATGCAGTTCATGGTGCCCATGTAGTGCATGGTGACCATGAAGTGCATGGTGACCATGTAGCGCAAGGCGACCATGTAGTGCATGATGAATATGTAGTGCATGTGACCACGTGGTGCTTGGTAACCGTGTAGTGCAGAGTGACCATGTGGTGCACGGTGACCATATAGTGCATGGTGACCATGTAGCGCAGGGCAACCATGTAGTGCATGGGGACCATGTAGTACGTGGGGTCCATGTTGTGCATGGTGACCATAAAGCGCATGGTGACCATGTAGTGCATGGTGACCATGTATAGTGCTTGGTGACCATGTAGTTCATGGTGACCATACGGTACCTGGTCACCAAGCAGAAGAACATCTTAATTTATCAAAATAAAAGCAAAACAGAGAAAAAATATTGCCCAATATTAGTCCTGCCCGTCATAAGTAAAGTTCAGGAAAAAGTCCTTTACGCTAGACTTAATTCGCACTTTCTTTCAAAAAAATACTACTTAGCCAAACTCAATATTGTTTCTAGGCTTTCAAGAATACAGAGCAGGCTGTATAAAATTCGCAGTTGTTGTTGATGGGTTTGCTAGCGAGAAAGTCACTGTTGCAACTTTTATGAACCTCAGCAAAACGCAAAGTTTTATATATAAATACATAT
>SDVV010019265.1:0-13572 GCA_016164225.1 Gammarus roeselii | reverse complement strand
ATACATATATATATTCATATATTGTCGTTGTTCATAAAAAATTATCTGAAAGACATCGGTGTATTACAGCTACCGAATCCGTTTTCCTTAAATCTAGTTTCTGGTGCACCAGCGGTACAAAATGACCACGTAAATCATTAAATAACATATACAATGGCACCAAAGATCCACACCTACGTTGGACTAAACAATTTAACTTTATATGCTTCACTTTTATTGAACAGTCACTCGATCATCGAAATGACAATTAGCATAATATGTACATGTTTGATCACTATTTGATAATTAATTAATGTAAATACGGTTGTTATATTAATGTCGACCAATTTATGCTGGCTCGACCTGAAAAGCTACTCACGTTCTAGACCAAATCATCGAAAAAAATTATTTACATGCACAGGCTGGCATTGTAGCTGGCATCTTTGTAGAATTTTGGTTGGTCGTTTTTATTGCTTCTTCGTAATATAGGGCCTACTTCCTCTCGGCTGATCGCTGACCCTGTCTGCTGATTGTTTTACTTGCACAGTCAATGTATGCCGAATTCACTTTTTACTGTCACGGTGTTTTCTTTGTTACAGCATTTGAATGACAATTTTTTAGCTAGATGTGATTTAACTGTCAATCTGAAATACCATATATCACGCAGACTATCACAGAACACAATGCGAAACATCGAGTGCATGTATGCAATCGATGTACTACAACCCTCACTCTACACAAAATATTCTACTTGAACTTTTTATTTCTAGCCTATTGAAATAATACTGAAGATGGTATCTCCGGCTACCATTCTACGTAATCCTGACTTGACATCCTGAACTACAGTAACTGGACCGCAGGTTCATGTGACATTGTAGTACTAAAATTTATAACAGAAAATTTGGAAATAATCGGTTTCAATATTTACATTTCTAAACTGAACACTTACCGATATATACTGAACATCTACAGTTATGTACTGAACACCTACCGTTTTATACTGAACATCTACAGTTATATACTGCACACTTAACGTTACATACTGAAAATCTACAGTTATGTACTGAACACTTACAATTATATGATCAACACTTATAATTATATCCTCAACATTTACAATTATATCCTCAGCACTTACGATTATATCCTCAACACTTACGATTATATCCTCAGCACTTACGATTATATCCTCAACACTTACAGCTCTTCACTCCTTGCTCTAATGCCAGGGAATACTTCAGGTAACATTTGGTAACCTATAGTGATAATGAGATTAAATATTTTTATGGGTAACGGTAACAGATTGAAAAGTTCAACTCTCTTCTTAGAGGCTTGAGGCATAACCAGGTAACATATTGGTAACGAAACGGGAAAGATTAGCTAGTTATATCATCTTTGTTCTCAAAGGAATCTAAAAACTTCTCCTGAAGTGGAAGAGTCGTACATGTGCCGTTCTCTCGCATAATATATCTATTGAAACCGACGGCATCAGTTGCTCACATCGCCCTCCAGCGTAGCGTGACAACATTCTTGAATACTTTATTTCACCCTTATTTACTAAGTTTTAAAATGTAAGGGTTGTTATCAATGTGTAATAGCTTAACATCAGGATCACATCAAGCAGTTCAAGGCTGCTAGAGCATGCATTTAATCCTACTGTGTCACTCTTCTCTTAGGGTCAACAGGGCTTCACCGCAAGTGTACGCTTATCGTCTAGCCTGCTTTTCTTGCCTATTCATTTCCATCACATCAGGACCAAATTTGTAGACCAATTTTCTCTCAGGAACTGATTCCAGCTTGTGTGTCGTATACTGATATCTGTGAAGAAAACAAATATACGTTTAGCATTGCGGTACTATATGAACTCATGTTTAACTTTAATAAGTGTAGCAATTCTTCTTTCTTGACCATGAAATGTATAGTTCATGTCAACAATAATATAAAACATATCTATTGCAAACCCAACTCAAAATAAATCCAGAAGCACCGCTGAAGTAAACTATTGTTCTTGTTTTGAACCCCTCGACTAGATCTCACCTCATAGTCCTGGCGAAGTAATCGTAGGATAGGTCTCCTCTATCCCTCCTTTGACCCCACTTTTGAGCGATGAGGTCGTGCTCCACGAGCCGAAACACACCCTCATCTTCGTTCTCCCATCGGATCATGGACGGGTTGCTGTTGGGGTCCTTGAGGAGGTCGAGCAAGAACTCCCAGACTTTCTTCCCACGTTCTTTGCGAATGGGCTTTGATCGAGCAGTTCCCCCACTGGATGACGCGCTTCCCGAAGCCTTGGAGACCCTCTCCTTGCGAGGTGAGGGCGTTCTGCTGTTGCCGCTGCTGCTGCTGGTGCTGGCCAGACCACCGCTACTGGTGCGACGCCTGCGACCTTGGGTGGGGAAAGGACGGCGTTTAGCACTTAGTACGCCAGCTATCACTCCTCAATGTGGTTTGTTGTTAACAGCACCTCCACTCATCAATTTTTACACTTGATTTTTTACACTATCAATTTATGTAAGCGTATATCTATGTATTAAGTACCACTTGAAACTGGCGAAACCACATATACAATAAAAACTGATAAAATGTATAGGTTTTTCCATTTTCTGTACATTCTAAATATTTTTTCATGGAGCTTGCACATGTCTGTTCTTTATTTTTACGGCGTTCAGATTATGAAGCGCCGCAATGAAACAAGCAACGTTCAGAGGACAGCGAAGTGGCTAGGCATTGAAAGTGAAAGTTGTTTACCGAGTCTGCCTCCACAGACTTGTTGTCACAATTGACTTGCTGGCTTAGAGATCATGAGAAGTATAACTTCTGCCGTTGTACTTCATCAAGTATTTGCGCCGTTTATAATGCGTTGGCGACGTTCGAACACGTTAGGTAATTTAATCAATTAATAGAACCGTATCACTCAGAAGTCGGTGATTATTTCATGTTCCATCCGACTGAATTACGACCCGCCTTAATGTTGATTGAGTAAGGATTGTAGTGACAGCACTTACCGACGATGGCGTCTTTGAACGTTTCCATCAGCTGAGGGGTTGGGGACAGAAGTGTTCCGGCTGGATACCGACTGGTCGTGGTAGGGACGGTGAATTGCGCTGTCGTGTTCGTTGCTGAGCTCGAACCCGCCGACTCTTGGCAGGACATATCTGTTCCAACAAGGTCCCAGTAAGGTGATTGAAGTTGTAGTGGGTCGCTATTAGGCGTGTCCAGGAGAAGGAGGTCGTCATGAGTGAGTTCAGCCAGTGTAGGGTTGTACCCGAAGTGATCGTCTTCGAAAAGACTGTCTGTGTCATCAGGGGAAATTCCAGATCCAGATGGCGACAAAATATGATGACTGTCGCTGCTGGTACTGTGTTGGTACATTGGTGAAGAAAAGTTACTACCGCTGCTATTGTAGGAGTATGTGTTGTCGACCTGGTAATTTGTGTAAGGAGACAACATGTTTCCAGGCGACAACGAAGGAGTGGACTCGAGTGACAAGTTGTTCAAGAGGCGACAAGGACTTGACGGGTAGTTGTAATTACTGTGGTTGGAGTGAGAATCATTGACATCTACAGTGAGTCGTTCTGTGAGACCCAAGGAACTTCCTGAAGGATGGCTGTCATTGGTATACTGGTCATAGAAAAACAAAGGAGATTCTGCTCTAAAATTCGTAGGTTTCGACTCCGAAATGAGCCGGCCACCTGGGAACGAATAACAGAATATCGAGATTAGGAATATGAGTAAAATTGTATTCGGCAAAACTATGTTGCAAAGTATATTTGATATTGATGTAAGCAAGGAATGGATTGCTAACGACATGAGTCCAAAACAATGGTACTTATTGGCTTGTTCAGCAGTCAACACTCACCAGACATCTTGTGGCGTTTGTACGGGGCGAGCTCTAAGAAGAGTTCCTGTCCATAAATGGGTTCGATTTTTAGAAATTGATCTGCTGTTAACTCCGCCAACTGTGCTCCATCAAGTTCGGCAAAACCAGCAACATTCAGCAATCTGAATTCGAGCTGTCTCTCCTCGCATGCCTGGAATGCCCAGTCAACGATGTCCTGCAAGGCAGCCGAAGAAGAATGTCAGTTGTGGTGGGTTGAGATTAAATTAAGGGTCATTTATGACTGATTATGGTTGGAGCTTTCAATATCTCACCACAGCATGGTCATCTAAGTGATGCTTGACGATATTTATAACAGGAGTAGGGAACAGTATGTTAAGTGACACTCAGGAACATGACAACCATAACTAAATTGGTACATTTAATCAAACCATTTTCACGGTTAAATTGAAAGATCATCAGGTTATAGCATGAGAGGCTGAATCTTGAAGTTGGCATTTGTGGCTGACCTCTCTATTCCAGTGTCTCAGTTTCTTGGTTTTGAATCTTGTGATCATCCTCGTGAGTGGCTCAGGGCAGGTTGAGCTACCGGCCTTTGGATGGCGTCCGCCGGAGCCAGCACTCTGGTCTAGGCTGCACCCAAGAGGAAAAGAGACATTAGAACAATCTTGCTTCACCAAACTAAGATGACAAGCACACTACACATAATACAAATAATGCGAACGTGCGTTTGGAAGGGAAAATATGTTAGGCGAGAAGTGAATATGGTTCAACCAAAGTCACACCCTCTCTTCAGTCTCAGCACGTAATCCATACGACTGTATTGGATCGAACAGAGTCTTTCTCCAGGCACAGCAAACTTAACGGATCGGCCTCTGACAAGCGCAATGGGCGGCTTCCTAACTTGGGAACTCGGGCGCTATAGTACGTCCCCCCCCCTCCTCATAGCCGACTTGGAGGCTACTACAGTCGCCGACAGCGCTACGAGGAGTCGACTGTATTGATACAGAGAGTATCATCCTCAATGTGCTCACATTCAAGGTGATTGATGGAGGACGCTACACCGACGGGGAAATTCCTTTGGGCCTGTGCAGCTGCTTATGTGTTGTCATGACTGAGGGCCAGAACGTTTTGGGCGTGAGGGTGCGTGTGTCAGATTATGCGAGTCATAGACCTATTGTTAACTATTTCCAGGGTATCGCACTGACAGGGGAGTCTGAAGTTTCATCCGTCACCATGTAGTCATGATGGTCTGTTTGTTTACAAATAACTAAATTTTTGTCCATTGAGTTGATCGTCAGACTGATTTATACAACTAAAAATATGTAAATGATTTGTAAATGTTGTTGATACAGTAGAGGAATGCAGAATAGTGTACAATTAGATGCAGTGGTTCCGCTCAAATTCAAAGGCACACAAACTTCATAGCAAGTCTAATCAAACGTATTGGTTTGAGATGACTGATGAAGTCTGTGACGATGGCAACCAAATGATGTTTTTACGCACCAGTGACCGTTACAACCACACCGCGTGGACGTCTGCACTGACACTGCAATAGTGTGCATACGCACACACAGTCAGATTGTGGTAAAGGTGGTGGTTAAGATATAAGTAAATAGGATATTATTCACTATATCAGTTATTTGGTTTGCACTGTTGCAGGAGTGATGTAAATTAAGTGTCTCTGTTTTGGGAATCCTGCTTTCACGAGCTTAGCAAAGCATCAACGTATAACTTGAGGGAGTAAAAGCCAGGACTGGTTGTACGAAACTGACATCTGAACGAAGGAAAAACAGCTGACAGATAGTCGAAGAAGACCTCAATTACTAACGCCTGAGATGCTAACTTAGCCACAAATCGTGAGCTGTGTCTTGATCATATCTCCTGTTAGCTCGCCCTTGGGTTAACTTAATCCTTACCTTCGTTCACTAAACTTTCATCAACGCCAAAACGGTACTTTCTAATGCAGAACAGACGGTGCTTCTATTCCCAGTCCAAACATGCCCAGCTTTCTAGCTGGAGTGGCATCAGGTCTTTTTCCAAGCTCCCATTTATTAACAGGATGTGGCAAGGCTTCAAAAGAAGCGGCAATGTTTTTATTCTTCACTACGAGAACTTCTTATGTCACTTGCTAGCCACAGCGACATCGTTGAGTTGTTTAGCCAACCATTTGCTCATAGTTGAGCACAGTTTTGATATACTTAATGATTTGGCTGTGCAATAGTCCCAATTTGAGTCTGTCATTAATTCATCTTTTATTTTTTTCAATTCAGTAATAAATTCTACATTATTCTGCTTTTAACAATTGTGATCTCGGAAATTATTTTTAATTGAACACTTACGGAATAACAGGGACGTCTTGAAGGTCTGTAGGCCAATTGATATGGGTAGCCATGATATTGCGTGATTAGGGAACAAGTCGTCACTATTGATGATTATCCAAGACAAATCCACGGGCTGGTCTTCCAATTAGAGTTAAAGTTGCACTATCCACAAGTTTCCCGAAGAGGCAGCTCAGGGTGCACGATGTTCGCACTGGTTTGTAGAGTACTGAACTGTGCCTATGCTCATCTAATCCTCTATTATATACTCGCGGTGTAAGTATTGCTCTCCCTCGGTTATGTAGCAACAAAACTCAACAGGTTATTATCCCGACGAACATTGGTAGAGATGGCCTCCTACAAACGATGTTTTGACGTGACGTCAGATAGATCGAGGTCGCTGAGTGGCTGAGTGTGACCGCGTGGCATGACTTTCGGGCTGCTCATTGGCTGGCGCCCGTACTCATGCGGTCGCCAACGTTTTCATTCACGTGAATCTTTGAATGAAACAGCAAGTTTGGCAGCCATGACCACTGTATTTAACGTATCGAAAGTATTCATAGACCAATGTGTGTGCAGACAAGTACGACCAGTACGTACATATATGATATGCATGTTTCAGGTCATAATAACATAAACTGCATCCTTATGAAAGCTGAGCACTCAGGCAGCGACTCGCGGTGTTGTTGTTTTCTTGCGGAAACATCTGTCCGTGAACAGCCCGCGTGGATAGTGAAGAGAGATAATGGACGAGCGAAAGGGAGTGCAGGGAAGGACCCAGCTGGTAGGCAGGGGAGTTTACCTTTGTTTCGAACATGGTACTTGGGTGATGTTGTTGACGTCAGCAGCTCGTTAACTAGGAGTAGGGTTGCTGGGACAACTCTCGTGATGATGATTGACTGAGCATGGAGCGTGTGTTAGGTTCCGTTGCGAGGATGTCCTGTATTGTGCGGGGGCGGATGCAATAGGAAAGAAAGTTGTGCAGGGAAAGGATATCTTTGAATTACGTGCGAATGATCAGTTGGAACAATATCGAACCAGTTCGACTTGCGTTATGGTTCCGTGGCAATTTCTACGACGAACTAAAAGAATATTCTGATCAGGCCTTGACCGGCAGGTCAAGCTTTCAAACGTACGAATAATTCATATTTTATTAGTGCGCCCGGCTCAATAACTTTGATTTAATAACTTCTATGGGGTGTTGAAAGGTGTTGGTGATAATCTGAAGTATATGGGGATTCTTTTTTAGTTGTTTAACAAAATATTTCATGGAACCAAATATACAAAGTGCAAGGTTTTCATTAGCTCAGAATATTTCATTAGCTCAGAATATGCATGATTCGCAGTGTGGTATTTCGAATACTATGACAATGTATGCATGGCATGAAGTACAACAGACACGAAAATATTTAATTTTTCCGCCACGAACCCGATTTTTGGCTGTCTCTGACGGATTTTTTTTGCTGGAGCTAGATCAATTCGATCTTTTTAGATAACTAAAAAAAGCGTTCACATGTGTTCGAGTTACCAGAATCTCGCGTTGATTTTCCTGAGTGGAGTGACGCAAAAGCGGGTCCCGAATTTCCGCAACCGTGCAATATTAACACATTATAGGTTAAGCCGTGTCAGCAGAAGATACTCACCAGGAAGACGAGGAAAGTATTTACTGGCTGGTTTCGGTTATCCCAGCAACCTGGCTACGGACTGCAAAACCGGACTTGCTAAATAAATTGTGGCGCTGAGACTACGCGGTTGAACTGCGTAACTGAATGCACTGTGGGCATGCCTCGATAGTCGTTGCTTAGCAACAGGTGCCTCGCTTGTCTCTTGCGGCCTCTTAAAATGCGTGCTTAGAGCCAAGGAATAAAATAAATAATGCCACGCAGTTCACTTGGGGGGAAAATTTCAAGTGTTTTCCCAATGTTTTAACATGCATCAAAACTTTTCTAGTAGACTTTTTTGCACAACAAAGAAACCGGTTCGCAACACGCGGTGTTTCCCTCGAGATCTTTATGGATTAGAGAGCATGTTAGAAATTGCCCTAACATGAAAAAACTACGAACTCCGCCCGGGCAATAATTACCGAACATTCTAAAGAGGGTTCATCGTCCACGTCACAATGCCTTGCCATCATATTGAACTATATTTTCCTGGGCACTCTACCAAGACCTTAAAAAACGTCGCTAAGCTTTTTATCGTCTCGAACCTGTGGCGTTATCGGTTTTGGACGGCAACTTGGTGAACAGGTTTCAGAATACACATGACTTCAATACCTGAGCTGTACTTTTCTGTCTCCACAACCGCGTTTTGATGTCTGTTCTTTTCACAGCGTGGGGAATTGAACTGAAAGCCGCTTTAAATGTTTTTCCGTAGGCTTGTAATACTATTTTGTATACTATAGTGTCAACTAATATTTTGGATTTAGATTTACATGAATCTGGAAAAAGCATACGACAGGATTGCAGGGAAGCGCTGTGGAGGGTGTTGTGCTTGTAAGGAGTGGGCGGATATCTGTTGAGAGCGTTGCAGAGTTTCTATGTTGGCAGCCGATCAAGTGTCTGAGTGGGAAGCGAGGAGAGTGATTGGTTCACAGTGAAAGTGGGACTGAGACAATGCTGCGTGATGTCTCCTTGGCTGTTCAATCTTTATATGGATGGAGTGGTCAGGGAGGTGAACGCCACTGGGTCGTGGCATGGAGCTGTTGGAAGCGAATGGGCGGAGTTGGCAGTTAAGCCAGTAGCTGTTTGCGGATAATACGGCGCTGGTGGGAGATTCAGAGGAGAAGCTATGCAGGCTAGTATCCGAATTTGGTACTGTGTGTGAGAGGAGGAAGCTTCGAGTGCACGTGGGTATAAGTAAATTAATGAGATGCTCGAGGACTGTCGATAAGAGCAAAATGAGTGTCATCCTTATTGGAGAGCTGTTGGGAAAAGTTCAGGGTTTCAAATTTCTGGGTTCGTATGTGGAGGTGACTGAATTCGTGGAAACTGAAGCGAAGGCGCGATTGAAGGAGGGGCGTAAAGTGTTGGGTGCACTGAAGAGTGTAATGAGCTGTAGGACGTTGGAATTGGAAGCAAAGAAAGGGTTGTACGAATGTGTCGTTGTCCCAACTGTCTTCTACGGAGCTGAGACTGGGGAAGTGCGAACAGGGGAGAGAAGAAGGTTGAATATATTCGAGATGAATTGTTTGAGGAGCATGGCTAGAGTTACGCAGAGAGACCGGATCACCAGCGACGTGGTTCGAATCAGAACGGGGTTGGTGAAGAAGTTGGAGGACAGAGTGGATTCGCGTGTTCTGAGATTGTTCGGGCACATGGAGAATGTGGACGAAGGGAGATTGTTGGAAAGGGTGATAAATGCGGAGGCGAGTGATCGCAGGCGCAGAGGTAAACCGAAGTTTGGGTGGATGTATGGTGTGAAGAAGGCATTGGGAGATAGAGACTTGAATGTGGAAGGGGCGAGAGAGCGTGCAATGAACACGCGTGAGTGAAGAATGGATGTGAATGGTTGATTTTTGACGCTACTCTGATGTGCTTTCCCGCTCTTGGTATCACGTTGTCGGGATGATCGTGGGTGGAGGGGGCCCGGTTCTCATGATGCGGCGGGGGTAAACCAGTGAAAACTCTCGGGGCTCTGCTGCTGACAACGGATCCTCGGACCGCACTCGTGACCCAGATTGTGTGTTGCGGGGTTACCGGCCGGACCCATTAGGACAAAAGGGCTGAGTTGTGTGAGTGTGAGCGTATGAGGGTGTGAGGAGCGCCTTTCCGTCTGCCACTCCCCTTTCTGGGGGATTCGGCCTAATGTCTATATCTGTATCTGTAAGTTTGCACTGTCGTAGATGTATCAGTGACACCAGGTAGCCCTCGAGCTCTATAAGGAGCTATTGTCTGATAGGTCACGAATTGCTATTGTTGATATTCGTATATGAATGCAAATTCAAAATTCCAGCATATGAGAATAAAATTACTCTAATGTTTTATTGAAGGAAAGGGCTCAAGCTAACTGAGGCATGGCTGCCGAACAATTGGTAAAGGAAGGTCGTGGTAAGAACTGTGAAAGAAATGAATCAACGAAACAAGTGTTAAGCTGATCCTGTTTCTTGTAGAAGCGTAGTGATTTTAATTCCCTGATCCACGGTACTTTTTCTTCATATTTTGATCTCACTTATAAATTGCTTTGTAATGCATAAACCGCCTCTCGGGAGCAGAGAACTCCTGCATCGTGGACCCGGTCACAGATAATCATTACAGTCCGGTCACAGATAAGCATGACAGTCCGGTCACATATAATAATTACAGTCCGGTCACAGATAAGCATGACAGTCCGGTCACATATAAGCATTACAGTCCGGTCACAGATAATCATTACAGTCCGGTCACAGATAAGCATGACAGTCCGGTCACAGATAATCATCACAGCCCGGTCATAGATAATCATGACAGTCCGGTCACAGATAATCATGACAGTCCGGTCTATTTTAAATAACTACAGAAGAAATTGCAACAAAGATAATTACAGTACGTAAATTAAATAAAAGTGAGAACCGGTCGATCAAACAACAGGATTGGATGTCCCAATAATAATCGAAGTGCTCTATTACTACGACTGCATTTGATAACTATTTGCCAGACTGTACTCACAAACACACTCATGGGGAAGGGTTTCCTCCAATGACGTCTACATGCACACAACGTTAAGACATTAAAGGGGTAAAGCAAATGTAATCGTTTCTAATGAATACTAACAGCTTCACAATCTGCTCATCGACAATACAAAAGGCTTTGTTTAACTGGTTTCGTTACGCTACAAAATGATTTAGATGAAGTTACAACACACAACCATGATATTAAAATATGATCAGTGTAGCCAAAACTGCATTGAATTTTTAAATGAAATCGATACTGTTGAAATCTATTTCTCTCAGCACCTGTTCCCATTCACGAGCACCGCCCCAACAACTAGGAATGCCAATCGGGAATTGTTCGCTGTAGATTGAGTTTGCTATTCGATTTGAGGGAATTTTTGTTTAGAGCTGCATACTATTGTATTTCTATATGCTAAAGTACTATAGACGCAGGAAATAGTTTTGTTTTGCGTTTGTTTCCGATATCCTTGCTTGGAGATGTCATCTTGCATGTACATATGGATGATCTCTGTAGATCTAGAGTAAGTAGACCTCTGTATGTGAATACATACTTAAAAACGTACAATCTCCATGCAGGGATCTCCAGAAATCTCCCTATTTCTGGAACCAATTGAAAGAAAATTAGGTCAATGTGAGTTTGGAGCGGACGTATTCTAGTTCCTGATACCAGCTATTGATGCTCTGAATATTTGCTAACACATTTTCCTCGTTTTCCAATCCATGCTTTCGTCACGGTTATTTATTATTGGGTGCGAACAATGGATTGTGCGCACACTTTTGACGAGTTCAGTAAATAATGTTTCAGTTGACTCCTCTTCAATAGTTACCGCACATTTCAATTCCATTTCAAATGTTTCGTGGGAATATTTTTTTTTTCTTTATTGTGGCTCTTCCTCAATGCCTTACTTTCATTGAAGAGGAGATGGTTAACAAATTTCGACAGCGCTCTTCCTCCATTGATTAAATTATTCCCTCTATTGCCTCCCTACCTAAATTGTTTAAATTCTCTACTTAAATTCAATATTTGGGGCCACACTCAATTCGGTGCGCTCTTCTTAACGGTTGAGCTATACATATTTTTTTAATTCCAGCCTTTTTAATTTGATTGCGAGGATTGCCGATCGAAAAAAAAAACGGAACAATTTCCTCTCGCTGACGTAAGTTTTGCCCATTTTGAAATTTTCTTCCCTTTGATTGTGAGTATTGCGGGCATTCAACAGGTCGGGAAGGCAATTGTAAAACAACATCACCTTAACTGTTGAGTAAACCCACGAAGTAACAGTCACCTCAAACTGTTGAGTAAACCCACGAAGTAACAGTCTATTTTATTGTGTATGTTATTGCAAGCGCTACTTTCTTCGTTTGATCAACGATATTCCCTCCCTCTCAATGTTTACGTTATTGACCGTCTGATGAGAGTTAACAGATGATGTGATCGGTGTTACATCAGTTAACGCTATCATCAGACGGTGAACGTATGTTATAATTACCAGCTGCAATTGTAGAGTTGCTTAGAGTCTACGAATATTTCTTCCGTGTTCCTTTGGTAACAAGTTGCATTTGTTTCTGTTCGGAAATCGTCCAGACCTGAAATAAAGTGCATTGTCATTAACCGAGTCATATATTGAAACACTAGATTAAGTCACATATAGTTGGCCTTCTTTAAATGAGTGAACTATATTGATTTTCAGCTTATAATTGATTCGTATACATGCGTGCAAACTCTGTATTTCCTCAGTCAACAGTTCCCGGTCAACTAACGAACACTGTAGCAATCAATTACAACATATCAACTTGACCTGATATGAAAAAGGTAGTTGGTTTTCAAAAATAAGTAAAATTCTATTGACACGGAATTTTAAAACTTTTAATCATGTTTTCTCAGTAATCGACCCGGAGGTGCATATGTGTGCATTAGAACTAGCCCACGCTCATCATCCCATTCAATTAAATATTTGACAAAGGGTGGTGACCAGGCCGCTATTGAAGTTGTCAGAAGATACTTGAAGTGAGTTAGAAGAGATTGACACGAAGTATGCTGTCACTGAGACTGTTTCCTCTACACATAAGTGCTTTGCAAAAAGTAGACACTAGGAATGCTGTCATGAGAGTGTTTCCTCCACACATAAGTGCTTTGCAAAAAGTAGACACTAGAAATGCTGTCATGAGAGTGTTCCCTCCACACATAAGTGCTTTGCAAAAAGTAGACACTAGAAATGCTGTCATGAGAGTGTTCCCTCCACACATAAGTGCTTTGCAAAAAGTAGACACTAGAAATGCTGTCATGAGAGTGTTCCCTCCACACATAAGTGCTTTGCAAAAAGTAGACACTAGAAATGCTGTCATGAGAGTGTTCCCTCCACACATAAGTGCTTTGCAAAAAGTAGACACTAGAAATGCTGTCATGAGAGTGTTCCCTCCACACATAAGTGCTTTGCAAAAAGTAGACACTAGAAATGCTGTCATGAGAGTGTTCCCTCCACACATAAGTGCTTTGCAAAAAGTAGACACTAGAAATGCTGTCATGAGAGTGTTCCCTCCACACATAAGTGCTTTGCAAAAAGTAGACACTAGAAATGCTGTCATGAGAGTGTTCCCTCCACACATAAGTGCTTTGCAAAAAGTAGACACTAGAAATGCTGTCATGAGAGTGTTCCCTCCACACATAAGTGCTTTGCAAAAAGTAGACACTAGAAATGCTGTCATGAGAGTGTTCCCTCCACACATAAGTGCTTTGCAAAAAGTAGACACTAGAAATGCTGTCATGAGAGTGTTCCCTCCACACA
>SDVV010019264.1:0-12478 GCA_016164225.1 Gammarus roeselii | reverse complement strand
CACCATTTACAAATAGCGATTTGGATAAATACAATTCTGTAGCTAAGGTTTACTGGCAGTCTTTCATATGAGACAGTCGGCAATAACTAGGGGGGGGGGGGTCGGTTTACTGGCAGTCTTCCATATGAGACATACGGCAATAACTAAGGGGGGGGATATTATCCGCCTAACAGCGCGTGATTTGAATATTGCATTTAAAAAAATAGCAAGCAATTCCAGATATGAAAGGCCAGTATTGTTTATTATTGACATGTATTTCATCGATGACGTATCGCATTGGCATTATGTTGAATTAAGGCCATGCGTTATTTATTCTAACATAGTCTTGCTACTCTAATGTATTATATTTATTCTAACAGTGATTATGAAGCCTAATTTTGATGGTCATGTTTACTCATTTAATTAATAGACCAAATGTTATTTTGAAAGGTATTTTCAACCTTCGAATAAGATACCGCTGTGTTAATGAACGTCATGCCATGTTGATAATTAATTCCTGTTCAAAGATATTCTTTATCTTAATGGCTATATTTCATTTATGCTCAATGCGTGTAGATTATCACATGTTTTTATTGATATTTAACTGCTTTTTGCTGTGAGAAGATTCTAAAAAGTACCTGGCGAACGGTAAAAATGTTTTCTGGGCCTTCATGGATCTGGGAACGGTCTACGATGGAAAATTTGTTGCGAGAGCGGTCCAGAGCTTCTATGTTGGCAGCAGAGCATGCGTCGGAGTGGGATTCCCGGTGAATTAACCAGTTGAATTTGTTTTCATCCGCTGTTCTAGACTTTTCCAAAACGCCAAGGCTTCACCAGTAATGCATGTATTCCGACAATTCAAGGCTAAAACTTTGGAACAGCAATCTAAGCAGAGCTTAAGATTTTTTATTGAATTCGTTTACATTTTTCAATTAGATTTCTTCGAAACAACTTCCACAGGGATGATTTTTCCAAATGCTAAGACTTTGCTGTTGATACAAACATCCCATCAGCTTGTGAAGAAAACTAGGTGATTGCACCATACACAGGGCTCCATACCGACTTCTTTTCGGTATAAAATGGTATGTATTCGTAATCAACCATAGAATCGATCTCGGGCTGTACACTTTTTATGCGAGGGTGATGCTTCTAAGTTCTAATACGTTTTAATTGCTACAAAAAAGTGGGCTTTGCATTCAATGAGAAATTCTGCTCGGCCAAGGACTCACAATTTAAATTCTGCTAAGCAACGGACTCAATTGTTTTAACAATAAAAGTTATAGAAGACAAATTTTTGACGAATAAATAATAAACTGGATATAAATATTATCTCAACTTACAAAATATTCAAGTTATCTTGTCATTTATATGTAATGAATTTGTTTAATGGGATACTTGGTTTAACACGTTTTTTACCCCCCATTCAAAGTATTGAACCTTTTTGAATTTAAGATTTTGAAAAATAAAATTAAATAGCTGACCCTACGGTTTTATGGGGATCACAACGTTCAGTACAGCATCGGATCAGTTCCTCTTAGAAGATTCTTCATGAATTACCCTCTAAGGGTAGGAGTTCTGATCTCACCTACACAGGTCACAGTATCTGTATCATCAAACACATTTCTGACGCGAGCGTTTTATAGCCAAACGTCAAACCATGTTTATTTTACACAAGCAACATACAAAGCTGAGAGACATGTTTGTTAACTTGTGGCAAGCGATGTTAAGTTTAACAACTGCCCATGTCCTGAGTCAAACGGAAGTGAGGGCTGACGTACTTCCTTCCACTGTAGTCTGTTCTTTGATTCAGTTTACATAGTTCCATCAAAAACAATTTGGAGGTATTCCTACGTTACCTCAAAGATCCGAAATTTTAGCTGTAATCGAATAACCTGTTATATAGCTACTGACTATGTCTCCGTCTATTGATATTTCCAATAGGATTGCAGTCAGCATTCATACTGGGCTATAACACTAATCCTCCTCTGTCTAGTATTTCAGAAATAACATGAGCTAAATTACACTCAGCAAATTGAAGGCTGACGACGTTGCATGGAATTGTTGATGCGGAGGCTGTATGAAGAAAATTGTGCTAAGGTTTCTTGATTAGAAGCATTTTTTAGGTTATAAAATCAAATATACACTCTGATAATGAAAACAATTATATCGAGGTATGAACATTTCCCACTCATAATGTCTTCCTTCCCTGGCGTGGGGTCATATTGTTTTACACAGTGCCATTGTTTCAGCAGAATGATGGGTGTCATACATTATTCGAAAAGATTCAAGAATCTCATTCCAAAAAATGTGTATCCTGCCTGTTTGCTTGATTGTCCGTCTGCTAGTTGTGACATTTGCGCGAGTTCTCAAAATGCTAAGGCTCCATATTGGCTATTCCTGGAATGTTTTTTGATTTTCAAAGTCAAGCTTTGTTTGATACGTACGTTTTTTTACTATGCTATATTACCGTGGTGAAGAGAGCACTGATGGATTTTGTGCTGATATCGAGGAGAGTGGTGGGGAGGCCGCTGGATGTGCGGGTGTTGAGAGAGGAAGGGGAGGAGTGTCCGGCCATCTGCTGGTGGAAGGTAGATTTAGAGTGGAGCAGAGGTGGAAGGGCAACAAAAGAGTGGGAGGAGGAACAGAGGTAGTGAAAGTGAGTGAACTGAATGTGAGAAGCAGAGCTGAGGAGTTCCAACAGGCGTTGAGAGAAGAATATGACAACGTGAGAAGACAGAACCTGGGAGATGTGGAGGAAGAATGGGAGACGTTAGGAGATGCGTTGCTGAGATGTGCGACGAATGTGTGTGGTGCGCGCCGTGTGGGCGGGTGCAGAAGGAAAGGTTGCGAGTGGTGGAACGTGGAGGGTGGAGGTTAAACTGGCGGTGGCACGGAAAAGAAAAGCGTTTGAGAAGTGGCTGCAGGTAAAGTTGGTGGTGGCATATGAAGGCTATAAAAAGAGGAGAAACGAGGTAAAGCGGGTGGTGAGGAGAGACAAAAGGACGCCGATGCTAGGTGGGGCAGACGGTTGTTCCAGAATTTTGAGGAGAACAAAAAGATGTTCTGGAAAGAGGGTGAGAAAGGGAGAGATCGGAAAGGAGGAAGTGGTGAAAGATGAAAATGGGCAGTTGTTGTTGGGAAGTGGTGATGTACGGAAGAGGTGGGCCGAGTATTTGATGAGGTGTTGAATGTCGAGGATGACAGAGAGGCTGACATTGTTGCTGTGGGTGGTGGTGCTTGGATGCCAGTTTTGGGAGAGACTTGTGGCGGACATTACCAAGGAAGAGGTACAGGAGGTGGTGGAGGTGAGAAAAGCAGGGAAAGCCCCTAGATTGGATGACGTTGCGACCGATTGCCCGAACAAGGGTGGAGTAACGATTGTCGAATTGTTGGTGAGGTTACTGAACTTGTGTTTTGTGGCAGGCGTGGTACCAGTTGAGTGGCGGAGTGCCTACATTGTTCCGCTGTATAAGGGCAAAGGAGATTAAAATGAATGCTGCAACTCGAGAGGTATCAGTCTATTAAGTGTGGTTGGTAAGTTGTACGGGATAGTGCTGATCAAAAGGATAAGAGACTGTACGGGCTGCGGTGGTTTTAGGAGTGGTGGAGGGTACGCCAATCAGATTTTTGTAGTGAGACAGGTATGTGAGAAGTACCTTGCAAAGGGAAAGGACGTGTTCTGGGCTTTCATGGATCTGGAGAAGGCATACGACAGAATTGACAGGGAAGCGCTGTGGAAAGTGATGTGTTTGTATGGAGTGGGCGGACATTTGTTGAAAGCGGTGCAGAGTTTCTATGTTGGCAGCCGAGCATGTGTCAGAATGGGAAGCAAGGTGAGTGATTGGCTCACAGGGAAAGTGGGACTGAGAAAAGGCTGCGTGATGTATCCCAGGCTGTTCAATATCTTTATTGGGTGGAGTGGTCAGGGAGGTGAATGCGAGTGTGCTGGGTCGTGGCTTGGAGCTGTTTGAATCGAATGCTATTTTCTGACGATACGGCCCTGGTTTCGGATTCAGAGGAGAAGTTATGTAGGCTAGTGTCTGAGTTTGGTAGAGTGTGTGAGAGGAGGAAGCTTCAAGTGAACGTGGGTTAAAGTTAAGTAATGAGATGCTCGAGGACTGTCGATGCGAGCAGAATTAGTGTCCTAAATCGAGAGTTGTTGGAAGAAGTTGTTTTAAGTATCTGGGCTCCCATGTGCAGAAGACTGAATTAGTGGAAACTGAGGTGAAGGAGAGGTGTAAAGTGTTGGGTGAACTGAAGAGCGTAATGAGTTGTAGACGGGTTGGAGATGGAAGCTAAAAGAGGGCTGTATGAGGGTGTCGTTGTGCCAACTGTACTGTACGGAGCTGAGACTTGGGTGGGTGAGAGCAGAGGAGAGAAGAAGGTTGAATGTTTTCGAGATGAAATGTTTGAGGAGCTTGGCTGGAGTGTTGCTGAGAGACAGGTTCACTAACGACGTGGTTCGCATCAGAACGGGCATGGTGAAGAAGTTAGAGGACAGAGTTGATTCGCGTGTTCTGAGATGGTTCAGGCACATGATGAGGATGGTTGAAGGGAGATAGGTAAAAAAGGTGTTGACGTCAGAGGCGAGTGGATGTAGGCCTTGAGGGAGACCGAAGTTTGGGTGTATGGATGGTGTGAATCATGCGTTAGGAAGGAGAGACGTGAGTGTTGAGGTAGCAAGAGAGCGTGCACTGGATAGGCGTGAGTGGAGAATGATAGTGAACGGATGAGTTTTGACGCTGCCCTGCTGTGCTCTCCCGCCCTAGGCATATCGTTGAGAGACGGGATTGTTGTGGGCGGATAGGGGGGGGGGGCGGTCATCATGACGCGGCGGGGGTATACCAGTCACGCTCTCGGGTCCTGCTGCCGGCACTGACCTCAAACCGCACTCATGAGCCTGAGGGTGTGTTGCGGGGTCTCCGGCCGGACCCTTTTGCAGCTAAGGTGTGCGAGTATGAGAGTGTGAGGTGCGCCTTGCCGTCAGTCACCCCCCCTTGCTGGGGGATTTCGGCCTAGTGTCGTATCTGTATATTACATGTCTTCCGTTATGCGCCCTATGCGAGAGCTGCATTTAAAAATGGTGAAGCTTTCTCGATAATCTATTGTTTTCGACGCTTCGTGAACCAAAGAGTCTGCTTTTCAGAAATTGGTTATAGTTTTTCCAAATCGCGCGCTGTTACGCCGCTATGTTATGGTGTAACGTTCCACGATTTGTTAGAGCATATGTTTTCAATATGCTAAGACTATGTCAATAATGTATGTATTTCGACACTGTATAGCTCGGCTCTAAAACTAAAGAAGAGCACCTTCGCAGGGATCCATGTTGGGGGATGCGGAAGTCCGTTTGCTTTTTTTTTTTTAAACGAACTCGGGCTTGTAAATATTTTGTGTCTTTCGGTACAGCTTCTGGAACGTAGCTATTTTTCAGGTTTTGTACTTCACGCCTTGTACGAGGGTCTCATTTCTAAATACCAGGGCTTTGTCATAAATTGATGTGTTTTGACGCTTTTAGTTTAGATCTCTAATCAAAACCATATGCTTAGTTCTGCGTCAGCTTTTTCAAAATTAATTTTCCAAGATCATGGATTTTATGGAGATGATCCTTCAAAACGCTAAGGCTACACCTGTAATACATGCCTGTCAGTACTTTGTGGTGCAATCAAATAACAGCAATACACGGAGAGCATATAGTGCTGTCCACTGGCCGGATATTCGTTGCAACGGTAGCTATGTGTGAACAATATGACGCCACATGGACAAGTTGTTTTATGAAATTGAACGTTATTCGTAATTATCATTGAATGCTATTTTTTTACATGTCAGTCGATGTTGGAACATATCGTTCCGCTTTACTGACAACTCCAAGTTATTATTATGAAGTTAGTTAGTACTAAAGGGCTAAGTTGTGTGTGTGTGAGCGTATAAGGGTGTGAGGTGCGCCTTGCCGTTGGCCACCCCCTTTCTGGGGGATGCCGCCTAGCGTTTGTATCTGTATTTGTAAAGATTTCTTATCAATTTGAAATAAATTAATCTTGATTTCATTTTTGTTATCTTGTTATGTAATCAAAATATTATAGCTACTTCATCATAGAGTCTATTTAATTGTGTGTGTAATGATAGCTGTTCTAATAGATGGTTATGTTGATGCATTATTAACAATAACCAGACGTTTTCAGGCATACCAATGCATCAATTTACGGTAGCGGTATTATTTTTGGTTTGTAGCGAGTTCTCCAGTTGTGGGCTGCATTCTTTATCTCCTATTTTAATTGTTTCCATCTTGATGCACGCTTCAATAAACGAATCAATCTAGCCTGCACGTGGGGGACGTGAGTTAGCAGAGATGCTTCTAGAGATACTTATTGTGTTAGCTCAGATATAATTTAGCTCGTATTGCTATGTGAAGCCTGGGAACTGGACAAAACGACGTCGAGTCGTTCGATGCTCTTCGGTAGGATTTAACTCGTGTTGTTATGTGAAGCCTGGAACTGGACGAAACGGGGTTGAGTTGTTCGATGAGTTTCGTTAGGATTTATCTCGTGTTATGTGAAGCCTGTGAACTGGACGAAACGGGGTTGAGTCGTTCAATGCACCCTGTTTGGGGTTACTTTATGGACCTATCAGCTTTCTACGAAAGTAATCTGTTCATTGCTCAATCTTACGTCTGTTCAGAATTTTCTGGTGACCATGTCTGTAACATGTACCCTCCAGCCCGTGGCCTTCTCATGTGCAACAAAATTTTTAGGAAGAGCCTAGCTAGCATTTGAGGTGGTAATATCACCGCATGTTTGTGTTCGACGTTTAATTTTAACAGTAGATGGTATCTTGACGTTCAAAATATGATGTGCATTTCCATTTTGTGAAACTGAACAGGGTATTGATGCCTGATGTGGCTGCTTGGTACACTCAATTATATATAATCACCCTTGGATGAAATATTGTCTGGGACTACAAAACTGTTTTCTGAAATATAACTTCCCGTGTTGAATTAAATAGCTACGATGTGTCTTGTATGGTATTAACCTTTCAACAACATGGTAATTTTTGACAAATTAAAAAATCCGCTGACCTTTGTTTAAAGATATTGGGTGTCCTACTGTTGAACCCTTGACACTGTTACTTCACATAGCAGCAGTACAACTACATCAAAGAAGTGTGAGCACTGATTTGTTAGATTTCATTGAAGTATCCTCTGTTGACCCTTCCATGCCTAGGCATTAGCCAACAAAAGAACATGTCCCGCAGGGGGTAGGAGCGTCACTCCCACTTGGGGATGAAGCGCATTCCCCCGGCAGCCCGAGTGCTTTGTCTTCTCATAGATTCTTGAACGCATACAACAGGTCTCATCTTGATTACGAGCTAACGGAACTCTAAGTTCATTGACAAAATAATTTTTGTTAACCACTTTTTCCACTCTCCAAGAGCCCTCGGTCACCGCAGGCCGAAGGTTCCGGTGCCGCCGGCCTTTCACGAATGGCATTCATGAGTTTTGCTGTTGGTTTCGTGATCAGATCTTGGGAAAAATAATTCCTATTGTCATTTTCGAGCATCAGGGCTGCATCAAACAGATTCTAACCCATAGTTTTCCGTTTTTATTGAGTTAGCGGGTTTATTGACACAGGATGTCCAACGTACTTCTCTTATAATAGCTTTATGCAGAAGCTGTGTCGTAACAGATGAGCAAACATATTTCGACCAAACCCGTACATTTCCTATCCTACAGATATAGACAAAGGGGGGTGGCCGACGGCAAGGCGCACCTCAAACCTTCATACGCTCGCACTTACACAACTTAGCCCTTTTGTGCTAAAGGTCCGGCCGGTACCCCCTTAACATACACTCTAGGTCACGAGTGCAGTCCGAGGATCCGTCGTCAGCAGCAGGGCCCGACAGTTTTCACTGGTTAACCCCCGCCGCGTCATGATGGCCCCTCCCTTCCAACGACCATCCCGACAACGGGATGCCAAGGGCGGGAAAGCATATCAGAGCAGTGTCAAAATCAACCATTCTCCACTCGGGCCTGTTCATTGCACGCTCTCTCGCCACCTCCACATTCATGTCTCTCCTTCCCAACGCCTGCTTCACACCATCCATCCACCCAAACTTCGGTCTACCCCTAGGCCTGCAACCACTCGCCTCCGCATTCATCACCCTTTCCACCAATCTCCCTTCATCCATTCTGTCCATGTGCCCAAATCATCTCGGCACACGCGAATCCACTCTGTCCTCCAACTTCTTCTCCATCCCTGTTCTGATTCGAACCTAGTCGTTGGTGATCCGGTCTCTCAGCATTACTCCAGCCATGCTCCTCAAACATTTCATCTCGAAAACATTCAACCTTCTTCTCTCCTCTGCTCTCATCCCCCAAGCATCAGCTCCGTAGAGCACAGTTGGGACAATAACACCCTCATACAGCCCTCTCTTTGCTTCCATCCCCAATGTCCTACAGCTCATTACATCCCTCCTTCACTCGCGCCTTCATTCAGTTTCCACTAATTCAGTTATCTCCACATTGGAGCCGAGATACTTGAAACACTGAACTTCCTCCAAGAGCTCTCCATTTAGGGTGACACTAATTTTGCTCGCATCGACAGTCCTCGAACATCTCTTTACTTTACTCTTACCCACGTTCACTCGAAGCTTCCTCCTCTCACACACTCTAACAAACTCGACACACTAGCCTACATAGCTTCTCCTCTGAATCCGCAACCAGGGCCGTATCATCAGCAAATAGCAACTGGCTCAACTGCCAACTCCGCCCATTCGCTTCCAACAGTTCCAAGCCACGACCCAGCATTCTCGCGTTCGCCTCCCTGACCACTCCATCTAGTTAGAGGTTGAACAGCCAGGAAGACGTCACGCAGCGTTGTCTTAGTCCAACTTTCACTGTGAACCAATCACTCACCTCGGTTCCCACTCTGACTCATGCTCGGCTGCCAACATAGAAACTCTGCATCGCTTTCAACAGGTGTCCGCCCACTCCATAGAAACGCAACACCCTCCACAGCGCTTCTCTGTTAATCCTGTCGTATGCCTTCTCCAGATCCATGAAGGCCCAGAACACATCCTTTCCTTTGGCAAGGTACTTCTCACAGACCTGTCTCACTGCAAAAAACTGATTGGTACACCCTCAACCACTCCTAAAGCCACACTGTTCCTCTCCAATTGCGCAGTCCGTACAGTCTCCAATCCTTTTGATCAGCACTCTCCCGTACAACTTACAAACCACACATAATAGACTGATACCTCTCGAGTTGCAGCATTCATTTTAATCTCCTTTGCCCTTATATAGCGGAACAATGCAGGCACTGCGCCACTCAATCGGTACCACGCTTTCCCCAAAACACAAGTTCAGTAACCTCACCAACCATTCGACAATCGTTACTCCACCTTTCTTCAGACACTCGGTCGCAACGTCATCCAAACCAGGGGCTTTCCCTGCTTCCATCACGTCCACCGCCTCCTACACTTCTTCCCTGGTAATGTCCGCAACAAATATGTCTCCTAGAACTGGCATCCGAGCACCAACAACAACAATGTCAGCCTCTCTGTCATCCTCTACATTCAACAACTCATCAAAATACTCGGCCCACCTCTTCCGTACGTCACCACTTTCCAACAACAACTGGCCGTTTTCATCTTTCACCGCTTCCTCCTTTCCGGTCTCTCCCTTCCTCACCGTCTTCACCTCTTTCCAGAACATCTTTTTGTTCTCCTTAAAATTCTGGCACTACCGTCTACCCCACTTGGCATCAGCGTCTCTTTTGGCTCTCCTCACCACCCGCTTCACCTCGTTTCTCCCCTCTCGTTTGTGCGATCCGAGGTCAGTGTCGGCAGCAGAGCCCGACAGTGAGACTGGTTTACCCCTGCTGCGTCATAGTGACCGGCGCCCGCCTCCACGGCCAATCTGTTTCTTGTAGAGATGTCAAAGGCGGGAAAGAACATCAGGGCAGCGTCAAAAAATCCTTTCTCAATCATTCTTCACTTTCGTCTGTCGTTTGTATACGCCCTGTGCTAAACACCGACTGACCTTTCCAGAGAACCCTCTAGATAGCCCAGGTTGTTCCCATATTTGTGCTGGTGCCTTGAACCGCACAGCACATTCTAATCTGTAAAGCTGTTCAAGAGGCGATCAAGAATAAGCCACCCTGGATCTTAGCATGAACTGGGGGTTTGATGAGGGTAAGAAACAAACTTCATTCAAGAGGGGCCAGCAACCCCTCTGGAGTAGCAAAGACGAGGATCCAAAAGCGAAGGACGCCAGCCTCCCCACGACGAACAGCGCCACCTCAGCCGGAGATGACCGGACCAATGACCGCATCGCGAAGTTGAGAAGAAGCATGCTCGAAATCAAGAACATTCTAAGCCAAGCTACCGGCCTTTCTAAGCTGGAAACTGAAGAATTCACCATAAAATCCAGCACAATCGACGAAACGTCTTGAGCACCAAAGATTTATCTCTTCGAACCAACGAACTCGTGAAGAACCGACAAATGAAGGAACTCACAACCTACGCCTGTGGCCGATGACCACCTTAACGTTTCTCTACCCCTAAAAACACCAACCGAGCACGCGCCCTACGGGGAAGCCTATTATGACTCACGTTGAGGCTCTGGTGGAAATGAGGCCCAAATCAAGCCAACCGAGCTCCAAAAATTGCAAGGGAGATGCAGTTTTCATTATTATTGCACACAATTCATTCAACAATAGTCCCAGCTTTCCCGGACTTCAGTAAATCACATTCGTCGTCTAGGACTGGCCGGATATTTGTCCATTCACTTCGAAAAAAGCTGGGCTCCATTCGTGGCCATCCAGTCCTTAACATCACCCCCCAGCGGCTACGAAAGCTTCACCCTTACGGTAGATATAAAACATCAATGCTACACTATACCTAAAGTCATGCACCATCATACCACAACCTACATTTTCAATGAGTTCAGGCTGGATATTCATTGAGAATTTTCCGGAGATGCAACCTGATAAATTCATCACCTGGTTTGTTCAATACGAAGACTGTGTGGATGAAGCGGAAATCGCAATTCATTACACCATAAAGAAACACCACCACGGGCCTCCGGTTGAAATTTAACTGCCCTACCCCACCAAATTACATTCATTACATTCTCTTGTCACTAAAACCCAGGCTTCACCGTACGACATACGACCGATGCGATGTCATAAATACGGACATAAGAATTGAGATTGATATGGTAACCAAAGATGTCCCCATGTCGACCATGACGGACGTGATGATGCTCAGTAGTGCCCAATTAAAGAATAGCACTGCATTTACTGCAGAGTAAACGGCCATACCATGGAACACAAAGACTGCCACCAAGCTCAAAAAGAAAGAAATTCTCGAATTCTAGGTGGACCCCGAGGTCGCAAGCTGCGCCTCAACATCCTCATGCACTCGCACACAAGCTAACGCGCCCTACGGGGGAGCCTATTATGACTCACGTTGAGGCTCCGGTGGAAATGAGGTTCAAATCAAAGCATACAAGTAAAAACGCAGCTCTTAGCGCTGAAGAGTCTGTCTAGGAGCCCACAACACAGTTCTGGTCATTGGGGTGGATGGATGATTATTCATTTTATAGATCATTAACACTTTGTTTTAGTATTTTATTATTTTCTCTTTCTTGGGCTCAATTGTTAATCTCTGCCCGTTTTTCATTGTGATAAATTTTGCATTTGTTATATATTGAGGCTGGTTGAGACAAGGTGACCCAGGGAATGGGGGGTACTCGTGGGACACGAGGGAGTCGGTGGACCCGGGGTTTCGGGAACCTGAGGGACTTAAAAGACCAGGAGGATTTGCGGGGGCCCACTGAGACCCTTCTAGGGCCCTTTGGGACGCCCTTGAGACCCTCTTGAGGCCCTTCTGAACCTTGGAACCTCTGCTTTCCCCTTCCCACGCTGTAAATTTTATTCACAGTAAAATGTATGTATGCGAAATGCTTGAGTAGAAAAAATAGTTAATACAGTCCACAGTATTGCTGACGCAGAGGGGGTGAGACGCGTCGTGACTGGTCGAGGTGCGGCGAGATCAGTCGTACTTATTGGCGTGGATGGATAAGTATTCATTTATTCATTTTATAAATCATTAACACTTTATTTTAATATTTTATTATTTCTAATTTCATGGGCTGTATTATCTTTCTCTGCCTTTTTTTCATTGTGATCTATTTTGTATTGATTATAGAATTATGTATAGTTAGACGCCCGCAGAGGCCCTAGGGGGACTGAGTGGTGTTAGTTAGTCTAGTCCAACCTACGGTTGGGGTGGATGGATGATTATTCATTTTATAGATCATTAACACTTTATTTTACTATTTTATTATTTCTTCTTGCTTGGGCTCTATTATTTTTCTCTGCCCTTTTTTCATGGTGATAAATTTTGCATTGGTTATTTTTATTATGTGCATCGAGGTTGGTTGAGACAAGGTGACCCAGGGAGAGGAGGTACTCGTGAGATCCGCGGGACTCGAGGACCCGGG
>SDVV010019263.1:0-13573 GCA_016164225.1 Gammarus roeselii | reverse complement strand
GATACCTTGAGATTTTGAAAATGACATAAAATGAGTTCATATTATCAATGCCATATGCGTATACATGACATGAAAGAGGGAAACTGGACGTTATAGAATCAATTCCTGCCACACAGCTCATCATATCCACATTTTCCGAATTAACTTGTCAAAAATTATGCGATAGACCATTTCCTAATGTGTTGCCTGGTAATCATTTATTTATTTAAGGTAGTTTTGCAATTTTTTCAACAATCACAATTCCAGTTTAAAATTAGGTAACTATCTCTTTTTAGGCACGTTCTGCCTCATTACCAGAAATTGCATCTGAATTTTGGTTACACATTTCACTCCTTCACACAACAAGGAATACAGTGAAGTACACCAAATGGTAACTGCTAATAGGGCCAGCTATTAGCTGGGTAAATCCCATAAGTTTGTTCAAGAGAAATGTTACGTGAATGGGGACTGGGAAGACGAGCAGGACTATCGTCAATAACCCCCCCCCCCCCTGCAAACTGGGACGTGTCACTGACAAAGGCTTGGTCGATTGCCGAGATGAAAAGTCATTACATTGATGAGGCGTTTCATGTAATGTGAAGGCAGTTTCAATAAAAAAAGGATTATTCATGAATATATCACTAAACCGCCCTTGTTTACGTGAATGTTCTGATGGTTACGAAGTATTGGAGACGACAATTCATCGATCTTACATGCCTTACCAATTGACGAACGCCAATTACAATTAGGAAAAAATAAAATTCGTGACGTTTCATTCGATACTGACTGGTGTGAGGTTTACCAATAGCCTATCAACTTACCTCAATAATGTGATCGCTTGTTCAACGTTATATATCCGTTGCAAGCAACGCTGTGTAGAAATACCCTTCACATAGCTGGGGTTATGAACAATGATTGGATAGTCGTAATACTGACCATTTGATGAGTTTGTTATTCAAAATATTGTAGATATTAACTCCATATTTGTTTCAGGGAAATGAACGAACGGGTGTCGAGTCAAAATTGTCTCTTGAGTTAAGAATTTGTGATTTCAAACAGCGATTGTTGTTGCAGGAAAGTTATATGGAATTCAAAACCTAGAAACACCGTACTCTATAAGAGTAGCAACTGTATATGAGTAATGACTGTATATGAGTAACGCACAATCAAATGTTCAAATCGTTTCCGACGTAACCTTACTAACCATTATTCTATGAATGTATGAACGTGACAGAATTTCGATTTCAATTATGAATATGTGGCTATCAGTACACCATGTCAGATAGCTTAACCATTATAAGTACACCATGTCTGATAGCTTAACCATTATAAGTACACCATGTCAGGTAGCTTAACCATTATCAGTACACCATGTCAGATAGCTTAACCATTATAAGTACACCATGTCAGGTAGCTTAACCATTATCAGTACACCATGTCAGGTAGCTTAACCATTATCAGTACACCATGTCAGATAGCTTAACCATTATAAGTACACCATGTCTGATAGCTTAAACATTATAAGTACACCATGTCAGGTAGCTTGACCATTATCAGTACACCATGTCAGATAGCTTAACCATTATAAGTACACCATGTCTGATAGCTTAACCATTATAAGAACACCATGTCAGGTAGCTTAACCATTATCAGTACACCATGTCAGATAGCTTAACCAATAGAACAAAGTTCTGGCGGTAACAGCAGATAACAGCATTGTGCAAAAATACATTTTGTGTAAAAGAAAAAGTGGGCTTCTCCTTGATTGGCGATACTAATACCTTCTTGCAATAAACATCCATTATGTATATATTAAGTACACATATCAATTTTGGTATAATGTACCCCAATTTCTTCTGCCCTCATACATCTAGCATTATTTAGATTATTTTTCGAACTGCAAGTAAAGCCAACATATCTTTTCATGGGATTTCATCTATTCCTGTTATGCATTTAGTCGCGATATAAAACATTGTTAGTCACTTTTTGTTTCCAATTGTATAAATATATTGTAGTTGCATCACAATGCATTTCAAATAATGATAGAAAATAATGGATAATAGAGACTAAATAAATCAGTGTACTATGGATTTTAATTGAAACCATTAGAGCAGACAAACCATTCAATGATTTCAGCTCATTTCCAAGCTTTACACATAATTTGAATATATTCGAACCCCTGAAAAAAATTGCACACTGATACAACAATGACAAGAACTATGCGATGCCACGCTGACCCTGTAACAATAACAATACCACGCTGACCCTGTAACAATATTCGATTATAGGAGCAGTACTGACGCACTCATCCCCGACAACGTGTATCATAGATTGACGCACCCACCCCCCGACACCGTGCACCCTAGATTGACGCACTCACCCTCGACACCGTGCACCCTAGATTGACGCACTCACCCCCGACACCGTGCACCCTAGATCGACGCGCTCACCCTCCGACACCGTGCACCCTAGATTGACGCACTCACCCACCGACACCGTGCACCCTAGATTGACGCACTCTCCCTCGACACCGTGAACCCTAGATTGACGCACTCACCCCCGACACCGTGAACCCTAGATTGACGCACTCACCCCCGACACCGTGAACCCTAGATTGACGCACTCACCCCCCGACACCGTGCACCATAGATTCAGCGTGTCGCTTTGGCCGTAAGGGCCAACCATACCGGACACACGAAGGCCGGCGGGTCCTCTGATGTCCACACTGGATGGAGACACTGGGCAGAAAAGCAAAATAATACTTATTAGTTGAGGTGATGACCAACTGCAGCACACCAACTATAGCATAGTAGGTATCTCTAGTGTTATGATAATTGCTGAAAATTTAATACATTTCATCTTAATATTAATGTATTATATCGAGCAGCAATTTTAGCAAAAAATGGGAAAATCATGCTCTTAAACGTTGCAACTGAACATCGTCTCTTACATACGAGCTTATTGGCGATTGATTGGTTCTGTGCAAAAATACAGTTTGGCTTTAGTTTTGGAGTAAGTCTCCCCAATGTTCTCATATTATGAATAAGAAATTTATTATTTGCGGATATGGCATCGTGAACAGAAACTTGATATTACTTTACACTGTTGTGAATAAATAATTAATTTTATTTGCATGCTGGATAGGAATTTTCACTGACTGAAGTGTCGGAATAAATATTTAAAATATTGTCCGGGAAGCAAATCAACAAGAAATGAACGAAAATTGCGGTGTTTATGCCGATTCATGATGATAGAAGTTTCTCTGAAACATTCATGAATAATATCAGAAACAACTTGATTTATGAATGATTGCTAATCGGATATGAGAATCTTCCACGTTAAGGACTAGACAGAAAACCATTAACTTTCCCATTGTTTATTTGTCTCCATTTCGTGTTCGTCCAATAACAACCAATCGAAATGAGCCAGTATGATATGAGTTGAACACTGACTATCCGCTTTCTTAAATTGAAAAAAATGTAGTTGTGGCTTATATCACCACAAATAATTTGTTACCACTCTATTTACATACATCGGTGTTTGATGTAGAAACTAAATGAATATTTTAAAATTAGAGTCGTGATTGTAGATAGAAATTCTGTATTGAACATCAACGATTATCTCATATATACAATGTAAGCAGTCACTTTGTTGAAAATTTTATCAGCAGGGACTAGCAGGATGTGGAAGATCACAAATGGGGTAACAGACGGACTGTTTGCATAATATCTCACGAAATTCCAACCTGTCCCGCTGTCCGTAAGTCCCAAAAGGGCTGAACTATGACAATTTATTAAACATAGTATGAAAATTCTGCGATCGTCACATATTGTTCATTTAATTCTTGATTGCTTAGCAACCAACTGATATTCACCAAAGAGATGAAAAAAATATAAATACTTTTGGTTTGCTACACGATATGGGAATAGGGAATAGTAAATCAAGATCACACATCACAGCCTGGGTTGGAAACAATCCTTCATCTCTATAGCCTTACCTATGACCGAAAGGCGAGCCTGGGAGTGCCTTGTGGGAGCTTCTCTGAAGTCCACACGGCAGTGGAAATTGCCCCCGTCAGTTCTAAGCAAATGTTTGATGACTAGCATACCATACGCCATATCAGGCTGGAATGCCGACTCTCCAATGATCAAGTCATCCCGATTGTTGCGAGCAGTTCTGTTTAGCAATCCCTCTTTGTCTTTATCTACGGTCCGTATGTTATGCCACGTTCCAGGTTTTGGTCTGAACTTATTCCTGCGAAATAAGAGCGTTTGATTGAAGGTAGTTTTTTCGTTGGTCATTTCTGAGTAACGAATTTTCTTGTTGTTTGACACACTGATACTATCTTGCTCACGACGAATGTCACTGTTGGTACCGTTCATAGGTAAATTAGAATCAGCAAATCTGTGGGATTGGAGGAAAGAACTTGATCTGATATCCCTCTTAGCTTTGAACTTCTCAAAATTGAATGCTCGTCTTGAAATAGCTGCCTGGGTAAATAGTTTTCGGTTTGCAACAACCTCTCTAAACGTGCTCGAGGTTTCATCAGCGTTTGACTTTTCGTATTCTGAATTCATATCAGAAAAACCCGATGAGTTCCTACCTGCGTTCACATAGCTCTCACCGACGAATGGTTTATTCTCCCTCCACTCATTCCTGCTGATTTCTGTTCCCTTATCGCGTGCTTGCCGTTCAGAAAATTTAATAGCTTCTTCTTGTGGCGGAAGCTCCCTGGACCCTCTCGACTGAAGATGACAAGACGAGACATTATTGCCTCGGGGGGCAAATTGGTTAATAAGTTCATTCGCTGCTGCTGGTCCTTTGATGCGGCCTGATGGATGGGAATTACTTTGCCCGGTTTCACGTGTTGCCGTGTCTGGAACAATTTTGTGAGAGTTTCTGATTTTGTTTTCTTTTGTTTCAACAAATGTGACTAATTTTCTTATTTTCAAACATTTTCTGTGGCTTTTACCTTCAGAAATTTGCTTGCCGCTTTCTCCAGAGTGAACGTGTGACAACTCTGGAAATTTATGATATTGAATAGAATCGAAACCTGATTGGTCAATAGTTTCATTGAAAGGGAACTCACTAAAATCTTTATCATGTGCGTGACGCACAACCTTCTTATGTTTTCCCCGATTTATTTGGATATCAAACGATTTTTCTTTCATTTTTTCTTGATGTACACTATTTTCTATAGTATTATAATTAAACTGTCTGCTATTCTGATGTGGAAGTTGCTGTTCGGGGATATATTTTACTGAACTTCCTCTATTGACTGCTTGGTGGGGGCTGCTTGACTCGTATTTATGGGGAAACTTGGAAAAGTCGGAGTCACCAAGACTCCTGAAACGAGCTGGCAGCTGGAACTGGGCTCGGTCTCCCAGCACCTCGCGGTTGATCCAGTGAGTGGCTGGAGAGGAAGACCCACTTCGAGCATCCACACTGTCGAGTGAAGACGTACGGGGTTTATAAATATTAAAAAATAATGGGTAAAGAATTATGAAGCATGGTCAGTTGGAGAGGAAACCCTGATATGTATGAGAAAAAGTTACTTCCAATCCTTAAGTGCAGACACAGTGTTGGGTGTTTTCCACATGTTGTGTGTGTTGAAAGGTATTAAGTTGGATTAGGTTATTAGTGTTGAAGATTTCCAATATGAAAGATCATCTTCTGAGCCTACTCAGCCGATTTAGAATAAACCTTATACAATTTCAGTTGCCGAGGTGTGTTGGTACTGATTGCTGATTATAAACACCTATATGTTGCGATGAGATTACACCCATGTTGATCTCATCACACTTATACTATTGCCAGAAACTTCAAATTATTTCGAATCCAATAACACTACTACAAAACTGTTGATAACTGTCATCACATTCACGGGAAGAAAAAAACACATTAAATATCTAACTAGACAAGTCTGTCAGCAATATCCAACTAGACAAGTCTCTCAGCAATATCCAACTAGACAAGTCTGTCAGCAATATCCAACTAGACAAGTCTGTCAGAAATATCCAACTAGACAAGTCTGTCAGCAATATTTAACCAGACAAGTCTCTCAGCAATATCCAATTAGACAAGTCTCTCAGCAATATCCAATTAGACAAATCTCTCAGCAATTTCTGTGAGGCGGAGGCAGTGACCAAGTAGTTTAACTGATCAGCCGCTTAACAAGAACGGAATTGGTTAGATACGTTCGCCGCTGGACGTGCATGCGAGGCAGCCGTCAATCATCACCCGCCAATCTTGGACACGTCTCTTGCGAGGTACAAGCCTAGTATTAAGGAAAAATAATCGTACTTATTCAACAATTGTTGGGGGCCTTTGTTGGATTATTGTATGTTACGTAGTTTACCAAAAGCCTTCCATATGCCTAATAAATCAATATTTGAACAATTATGTGATCATATTGAACAGATTATCAAGTGAACACATTTCGTCTCGCAGTACCGTCCGCAACATCAGCAACTGCGTGAGCAATAAATATCGTGCTTCCATATTAATATTATTTTACTCCGAAGACATGGTATTGTTGTTGATCACTTTCTTGCAAATTATTCAGTTATGAATTCATTAACCGTCCGGGACAAAGGAGAGACGTAATCGATTATTGATGGGTTAGGTGACTATTCCGAGAAGTCGCCACTTTGTAGCAGGCGATGACGCGTGAAGTCACGGTCACGTTTCGAGACCGCAAAATTCAAGCGTTTTCAGGAAGATGGATTTTCGTCATCCCATTATCAAACGACGGAAGCCCAAACATACTTTTAAGTGGAATAAGTGTTTGCCTTTGAAGGCTCATCAAGCGAAGCAATGAAGGGTACCAATGTGTACCGCAGTACAGCGCCCCAATGTGTCCAACAGTACAGCGCTTCGGGGAAGCATTGAAGGGTACCATAATGTACAGCAGTGCAGCGCTTCGGGGAAGCATTGAAGGGTACCCTAATGTACAGCAGTGCAGCGCTTCGGGGAAGCATTGAAGGGTACCATAATGTACAGCAGTGCATCGCTTCGGGGAAGCATTGAAGGGTACCATAATATACAGCAGTGCAGCGCTTCGGGGAAGCATTGAAGGGTACCATAATGTACAGCAGTGCAGCGCTTCGGGGAAGCATTGAAGGGTACCATAATGTACAGCAGTGCAGCGTTTCGGGGAAGCATTGAAGGGTATCATAATGTACAGCAGTGCAGCGCTTCGGGGAATCATCCAACTACTGTTTAGTGTAATTCCATCTCTATGATAAACATGAAACTCATTTTACAAATTGATAAACATCTTTGCTAAGGTGGATGACTGGATTCTGTGTCTTTTATTCGACGGTGATTTCTTTCTGTAAGTACTGTACCTAAAACCATTTTGATGAAAATATTCCGAAACTTCAACATACGCTTTGGAGTTAACTCCACTAAAAAGTTGTTTGAGCGCAAACTGTCGCCATGTGAAACATAATATATCGATAACTGCAAGTGTTGTTTATTACGCACTCGTTTCAATGGCAAAATTGAACATATTTAACGGAATAAATAAACGTATTCCTCCATTTCTTATGAAAAACTTGGACATCACAGCTGTCGACATGCCGGTCATTTCCACCGATGCAAATTTGGGCTCTATTTCGCAGTGATGTCATCAGTTTTTAAATTAATACTGGATTGGCTTTCAACAAACCTCTTCAGTTGTGCAGCGAATTATCATATCATCCAAATCGGGAGGTGGTTTTGTGAAGAAACTATCCTGCCTTTTATATAACCTCACACATAGAACTCACATGGAATCAAATCGAGGCTTGTAGGAAATCATTCAATGTCATAGCCTATTCCTATTATTCTCAGGTGGAAGGTTGCCTGCAAATATTTTTTCCCCGTGCATCTTCTGTGTGCTGGAACTATGTCATGTAGCCCTCAAATTAGTTAAAATCTGTCCCCGCGAACAATCACTAATTATGGAATTATTTCACTGGCTGTATCCATAGGTAGCCTTCGTTATTTAATTTACCATTACAAAATATGGGACCTACGTAGGCGCCCATGCCATTCTCAAAGTCATGCCCAGAGCGAAAAATATCCGTATAATTTGTTTCTACATACAAAAAATCCTTCTGTTGCAGCAGCCACGCATCAGAAGTGGACGTACTAATTGAGCTCCTGGAACCTTCCTTCACCATTGCCTAAGGGAATTAGACCAGCTCATGAAAGCCCTTTTTTAGTTATCAGTATCAGCAATTGAAGTTATGTTCACCAGTATGCAGTTTATTCATTTTTCTTTGAACGAACTTTAATGAAAGTCGAAAGTGTTACCTGGCGTCTTATTTCCCGGTCGACGACTATTGCACACTACATCACAGATAAAGATACATTCAGAGATATATTTAAAATTTGCTAGTCGATCTACTGCATAGTTATTAACGGTAATGAACTGTATGACAAATGCGGAGCTCACAGATGTGCACCTATTTAAGGTGTTGCGAGAGGCAATTCTAGGAGGGCTGGATTTTCTACGCACGCATCGCAGTAGATGGACGGATTAAGATTAAGACTAATGGCTTATCTCCACCGGAGTCTGGACGCAAGTCATCACAAGCTCCTTCGATGGGCACGAATGACCATCAGATGGGCGGAACCTAACTACCGACTCACCATTGTTCTAACAACGGTTTTATATCTTCCCACCGACACGCTGTAAATTTTAGGCCTTCATAACTTTTCAATTATGCATTTTCGGACTAGACACCAGTACACTTTTCAGCGCGTCCACCATTGTACACCCTACTTTCACTCGCTCGTTTAGCTCTCTCCACGAAAGAGCCCTGGTCTTAAAAAAACGCTCATGTTGGGAGAATGCAACTTCTGCTTGCAATGACATTCTCCCCTAGTATCTCAATGCTTTACTTTCACCCATGTTAACTCGCATCGTTCCTCTCACACACTCTACCAAACTTTGACAATAGCCTTCGCAACTTTTCCTCCGAATCTGCCACCAGTGCTGTATCATCCGCAAGCAAGAACTGACCCAACTTCCAACTTTGTCCACTTCTTCCAAACACGTCTAAGCCTTGACCTATTACACTCGCTTTTACCTCCCTGACCACACCATCCATGTAGAGATTGACCAGCCTTGTTCAATGACATTTTCACTGTGAACCAATCACTCACCTCGCTCCCCAATCTGACACGTGTTTTTCTGCCAACTTGGAAGATTTGAACCGCTTCAAACGACCCCATCACAGGCTTTTTCTAAATCCATGAATGCCAGCACACATCCTTACCCATCGCAAGGTACCTCCCAAAGACTTGTCTAACTACATAAATCTGATCGTCACACCCGAAACCAGTCCTGTGGTCACACTTCTTTGCCAATCGCACTAGCCGAACGGTCTTTAATCCTCATGATTAACACTCTTCAATACATTTTTTTCGGCAACGCACAACCAACTAAAATCTTTCTATTATTTATTCATAATCTAAAACAAAATGTCTAATTTTTTTCGTACGTGGATATTGTTCCACCGTTTACGTAAGGTAGAGGAAAAATGCTGCAATATTTCAATTTAAATGGTTTGAGGTAGTTATATAATACAATTTTCTGCGCCGAATAAAACAAACGGATTCATAATTTTCTTTTCAAAGAAGGCATTCATTTTTTTGATGTGTTTAAGGGACACCCTTTGGATACAAACACATTGTCAATGTCGAGTTCATCTCACTGATGACACATTTGGGTCAAATTGAATTGAAATTGTACTGCCATCTTTCTTGGCATTCGGATTTGCAATTTTACCTTTATGAATGTAAGGCGCAACCATATTGATAGAGGATAAAGATGCCTTTTTGAATAAGAAAACACCCTAACTCCATTCAAACGACCAGTATGCGTTATTGATCACAATGCAATCACCCAGAAATGCTGTTCAGTCGTCTCACGTGACGAATAGGCTCATGCTAGCTTGGACTCTATACATCCACCATTTTGAAATTGAGCACATATAAACTGCTTAAGAAAAATACCAAGCGATACTCGTGTCAACTTAGTTATCATACGAAAGCAAGCTGTTCTATGCTCATTGCAAGTTCACTCTCACATGGCCCTACTCTGGTGTTCATCATTCCGTCATATTAATACTACGTTCGGACATGATTCATCGCTGCCCTGCATCATCTTACATTCAATATTGATGAGCTATCAATGCAAGTGGCGGTTGGAACAACAGAGATATTGTGAGAAGTTTGTAACTGATCAATTCACTTGGTGTCAGGTGAACACTGTTGTTATCCAGCATCAATTGCCAATGATCAGGTTCATTCCCAGATGATTATTTATGATGACTGCTCGTCTCAATTGACATAACGGCAACGTTCACCGATTGTCTTTTCATCCACAAGGTAAGCTGATGTGCATGGAAGCATTGTAAAAACGTACATATTGTACGTAAAATTATGTAGCTGCAAATGTGTTCAGTGTCTTATAATGGCATTAATGTAAAACGTTGACGTACTATTTGAGTTTTTCCCTTACAACAACAACAAAAAATAGTTCGGGTTAAAGTTGTTATCTACTGAAATGCACCGCAGCTTTTGGCAATCCATTATTAGGATTTGATGACTTCAGAGGACGAGACATTATTCAACGTTAGAAGAGCGAATCTAGGTCAGTAAGGAACAGTACGCATAGATTGAACTATGAAACTTGTATAGGTCATAGATTGCCTGAAATACTCTAACCTTGATTTATCTCTGCCGCAATGGAGACCGTTGCCATTGAAACGGCACCAAAATACGGTATATTCCTGACGCGAACAGGTGATCACGAAATCACTGCACCGAGAAAAAAAAATGCTCCTTGTGATTGGTTGATGCAAGATACAAAGTAACGAAAACAACATAACTGGTCGTATTTTCAATTGTAAATTCAACCACTGACGTGTTGAAGAATTTTTCGAGTGTAGTTAAATAGAAATAGTCTGACGACGATCAGTATTCATTCGTAAGTTGCTTTGGCATGCAACGCCCTTGTCACGCTTGGTATCCTAGGCTTAGTGAACACATTTCCCTAAAATTCGGCTTTGACTTTTCCCTTTGAAGAAGATTGAATAACAAGATTAGCGATGGTCAAGAACTCGGATACCCCTTGCATTACCGCGCAAATTAATCGGTTCAGCATCAACAAATCCTGATCTGAGGTGTAACTATGAAATGATGTAATAAACAGGATAAATTATTGGACCCAATATTCTAAAATAGTGTAGGTAAAGAACCACATTTACAAATTCATCTAATTGCCATCCCGTGTTTCGAGGTTTGTAAATTTTCTATAAAATCGTGTGAATGCTAACATATTTCCGTCGGTGGACTTCAAGAATTTAGCAATAATTTAGGGTGGTTCTCATCTATCCTGACAAAGCTGCACACATTTTTTGAACATTTACAACAGGATCTCGGAATCCGTCACTGTTTTATGAGCAGCCGCATTGTAAAATCATCACTGAATCCTTTTCATAAAACATTATTATCTACAATCGATTCAATTTCCGAACTGTAATATAAGGAACGCTGCAATATGGTGAGAGGCGCCAGTCAACTTGATTGCTAGTTCTGGAAGCCATGAGTGTTCAATACAGCCGATCAGTAGCGATTGCTTAGAATGATGTTTTCTTCATCCATTCCAAGTCGTTGGTCCGGTGAGGGTCGTTTATGCAATGCGTCTATAACGCATGTTATCGTCCGTGGAGTAATGAATCTCCAAATGTTTGCCCGCAGTTTCAGAGCGCAACGTTGAGAATATTTCACATCGTGGGCTCTGTTGGTATTCTGACCCGAAGATTAATCATGCTCCGAGCTTGAGGTATCTCTGGTGAACACATCGGTCGATTTGATGAGGGAACTATAATGAGCCAAATTAGGGTATCCCATTCCAAAAATTGGGAATATTTTACTGATTGCCAAAGTGAAAAAACTATACAGACATTGCAGCATAGCGTATGTGCTGATTGTAATTTTATCACATATACAGATACAAAGGGAAGCAGCATCACATCCCTCTCTGCTCACCTCTCCGCTGATGCACTCAACCAAAACTAGTCCTTTAAGCATTAGAGGCAACGATCAGGAGCTCACAACACAACCTTCAGGTCTGGGCAGGTGTGAGGTTAGAAATCAGTGTCAGCAGTAGAGCACTAGCAATTTTCTTGGTTCACTCCAGCTGAGTCATTATTGGCGTATCCTGACCCAACCACGCCAATTCGTTTTTCAACAAGACGCCCAGTGTGAGGAAGCACATGTAAGCCGCTTCAAAATACATTCATTCACAATCATTCCACACTCACGCCTATCCATTGCACGCTCCCTCTCTATCTTCATAATGATGGCAGTCGTTCTCTATAGCCGACAGCGCCTTATCACTTTAGTCACCCATCTTCTATCATCCAGCCTCACCAAATGTCTGAAACTCGACATAGAACGTGAATCGACCATCCTACAACTGCCTCGCGCACTATCCCGGATCTACTTCAAATTCGCCATTATTGATCTTATCCTTCCTTGTCACTCCTGCCATCTCTTTCGAATATTTCATCTTGGAAACATTCTAAGTCCTTATTTCTTCGTCCTCGCCTAACATGTTTCTACCCCGAAGAGCTGATTTGAGATAACTACCCCATCAACGCTATCTTCACTTCAATGGAATAGGTTTTGCAGCTCATCACAGTATTCAGCCCTCACAACACTTTACAACTTTCCTTCACTCTGAATTTCCACTTGTCCAGCTTTATGAGAGCCCTAGTACTAGAAAACACTGAACTTCCGCCGATAACTCTCCAATTCAGCTGACACTGATGCTTATCGCATCACTGATTGCCGCACATTTAACTGCAGCAGATTAAACAACATTAACTCGCAGCTTCCCCCTCAACACCCAATAACAAAACCCTGCACTGGCCGAAAGAACTACTCCTTCGACTCTGTCACCTGTTCAGTATCTTTTCCACTGCCTGACTCCACTGCCAACTGCACCCATTTTCTCCTAACAAATGAACATCTCGACGCGCTACACTCGGTTAACCTCCTCGCATTCACCATAAATATAGTGCTTGAGACGCCTAGCTGTTATAAAGCAACCTTGTCTCAGTTCCACTTACAGAGTGAGTCAGGAACTCACCTCACTGCCTGCTCTGACACATGTGCTGCTACCAAGCACTCACCTCACTCCCTGCTCTGACACTTGTGCTGCTACCAAGCACTCACCTCACTCCCTGCTCTGACACTTGTGCTGCCACCAACCACTCACCTCACTCCCTTCTCTGACACTTGTGCTGCTACCAAGCCCTCACCTCACTCCCTGCTCTGACACTTGAGCTGCTACCAAGCACTCACCTCACTCCCTGCTCTGACACTTGTGCTGCTACCAAGCACTCACCAAACTCCCTGCTCTGACACTTGTGCTGCTACCTAGCACTCACCTCACTCCCTGCTCTGACACTTTTGCTGCTACCAAGCACTCACCTCACTCCCTGCTCTGACACTTGTGCTGCTACCAAGCACTCACCTCACTCCCTGCTCTGACACTTGTGCTGCTACCAAGCACTCACCTCACTCCCTG